>BMAU01018426.1:1552500-1816034 GCA_019973935.1 Trichonephila clavipes
TTAAAAATATATGAGAAACCGAACTTTGGCTGTTCAGATTACCAACGACTCGAACAAGAGATATTCGTGTCATCTACCGAACAGCTGCTCATGTCTCCACACCAGGTGAATAGCCTGCATACATATAACGAATGTAAGCAAGCCAGACAAAGATACATCCATCACCGGGATGCAAGTGGAAAAGAAACTCCACCGAAAAAACTACATGGTGTCACTGGGGCATTCAGTTTCGCCATGGGTTTCACCACTGTCACCATGTATCTCTAGATTACAGTATCAAGAAAACTCGTAAAAATCGTGCTGCTCTAGAAATCGTCACTGTCTGTGGACATAATTTTCCTGCTACAAACAAACCAAGTTTCTCTTTTAAGACTCATGATGGGCCTGTAGAATCCTACAAGGCTAACCAGACCACATATTAGTCTTTTCAGGTATCACATGGTGAGAGGTCATTGCAATTCTCCATGGTATCAGTTTGACTCTCCTGGAAACCATGGGTTACATATTTATATAGTGGTCGTAGGATCCCGAGACCAATACAAATATAACCAACCAACATTCAAATCCGATTTCCGAATGTGAAACCCTCCACGTATATTTTGTTCAGAGTTTAAGTTGTTGTTTAAGAGTCTTTTTAATCATTTGAAGGTGCGCAAAAGTTAATCGTTTGCGTATTCTAGCATTTTTTTTTTACTTTCGTACTAACTAAAGTTTAACTAAAGTTTGTACATTCTTCTTTCACAGTACTGAAATCTTAATTGTCTAATACAAGTTTATGTAAAGCTCATAACGAAAATTAGATTCATCTAGAATAGGCAAAAAGAATAAAAATGATTAACTAGTCTGAAAGGCAGTTCTCTCTAGTTCGGGTTTCTAATGTGTTTGTCTGCGAAATTGCAGTCACTTAATCCAAATCAAGTGCCCAAATGTCATCAAAGTTACCATATCCTTCGAACGTTGCTGCGCTTTTTAAAAGTGTAACAAAATGGAATTTTATTATATTTTAATCACTAAAGTTATGCTATTGGTGTTCAGTGTTTAGTGATCCGTTAAGTGAATTCAATTTAGGTTGTCTCTTTAACCTTCCAACCGGGCAGCACGGATTTTTCTGCCCTACTAGAGAGGCTTCGAAAACGGTCCACACTGAATTTTTCGTAAGGCCGGGGACTCACCAAAAATGAGCCAAACTGATTTTTTCCTCCTCAAGTAATGAGTTCAAAAACGGTAAAGTCGTGTTTTTCCGAATTATTTTCCCCCCTTTAAAGGTTTAGTATCTTGAAAGATAATTAGAGACGGTCGGGGAGACACAATGGGCTTTGAATGGAAGTTTTATGGCCACGGGGAGACCGGTTCTTCCTCTGCAGCAATCGTAAAAAACTGGGAAGAATTTTTTTAAACCCTAAAGTGTACGGAAATAATTGCAAGTCAACGAGTGGAGAATTCTACTTTTTTTCTTTACCTTAAAATTCTCAAATGGAATTAAGTTTTTATAATGTATGTCTAAGTTTTTAAAAAATATCTGTAGTATTTAAATTCAAATTATATATTAAAACAATGAGGATAATTTACAGTTTCATTTTTCTTATTTTAATCAATACTTTCAGGGATTTTTTTTTAATGATTATTTTGTTATGTGTCAAAAAAATAAAAAAAATTTCAAAATTCAAAATCTTTTAAAATTTTGGACACTTCTAAACATGAATAATTTTTAAGCTTCTATATTACATTATTTGCAAAAAAATTTTATGCATTGTTAAAAAAAACCCTTTTTAAGTCTTTTAGTTTTTCATAATTTTAAAGCCAGGTATTCAGGGCATCTTACATAGAATCCCTTGTTTTGCATTGTTCAGATAACAAACTATATTTGAATTTTGAATTTCTGAACATTAATTTCATTCAAAGAGAACTTTAACTACAAGCTTATATTTTTGAACTTGAACCTTCAAATAAAGAGTATTTAAAAGCATCTGGACAAATTTACAGTTAACATTTGCGCATATAAATAAATATAAAGATCCTTTTTAAATTCAAGTTAAAAAATATATATTTATGCATAATCCGTCATCATTCATGTTCTATTAGTGGTTGACTGAAGAAAAGGTTAGTAAATTTTGGACATTTTTATAATCTTAACCATGCAAAACTAGGAATTTTGTATTAGCTCCACTGAAATTCTGCATTGGAATTTCGAAAAAGATATTTATGCGTGTCTCACATACTCAGTTGAAAAACATATATATTTACCATAAATACTAATAATTCTTTGGATATTTAAAATTATCATTAGATTAATTTTTAATATATATATATATATATATATATATATATTCGACTTCTAATATTTTTTCAAGTATTCCTTAAATTTCATATAATTTAATTAAGTGAGGGGATATTAAAGTCGCACTCTCTCTCTTCTCTACTCAACTACTTGAGGGCTTTTGGCGACGGACCTGTTGCCGGGGAACCAGGTGGTCAAAGTATCGATTCATGGTTGGCATGTCTCGAGTTCGAGCCCAGTGCCACAAAAGACACGCCGTGTAGGGCAGCGATGCACGTTAAATCTATCGAGAGCTGAAATGTCCTCTCGTTCGTGTGGTGTGGTAGTTAGGAGAGGGGGTGCCAGCTCAGGTGTCGCCCTCGTCATTTGACCATGCTTCAAAATTACGAGGTCTATCACTAAAATCCATCGTGTAGCTGAACAGTGCGATGTTAATATTCCCTCACTTGGCGACGGACCTCGTAATTTTAAACCATGGTCAAGTGACGAGGATGACGCTTTAGCATCGCCCCCTTACACGGCGGATCTTTAGTGGTGCTGGGGTCGAACTCATGACACGTCAGCTACGAGTCCGTTACTTTGACCATTAGGCTACCGCGGCCTCACAATGTGGTTGAAAACTGCATGTTATGAGTAAAAATATGCTGAAACATTTGATGAACTTATAATAGATTTTTGCATAGAAGATAGATGTGTGATATGCTAAAATGACAATACGTAAAAGTTATGAGAATATCGATGACAATTTTTGAAAAATTCAATTTAAGCTTCAGTTTGAAAATAATTCGTTTTTTTCGCATTTAATATTAAATAGTCGCGATAACAAATTAATAGTTTAACGCATTCATAGATTATAAAAAAATAAAGGTATAAATGACATTGTTGGGAATAATAAGTTTTTATAGTTTTGAATTCAGACTTCTTTGCAGGAGAGTGGACTATTAAAAGGCTGATGTAGAAGTTAGAAAACTAATATTTAAAATATATGGAAAACAATATCTGCAATTCCATGATCTTGACGAGCAGAAGACGGCATTTTTACTTAGTAGGGCAGAGTAAGCATAAGGTAGGTGCTTGTGGAGTAAACAACCAGGCCTCTGCAGTTTTGGCAGGTAATGAACTCCCATTTGTTGCTTTCAGTAAGGAATATAAAAATAGCAAATACAAAAATAAGTCATGTAAAATTTTATATATTTTAATAACAATTAATTGTGAACTTTATTTCCAATTCATTGTCACAAGTTGGCAGTAACTACGGTACTCTATCGACCGTACTTCTTATATATATAAAAGAACTACGGTTGATAGAGTACCAATAATTTTAACGCAATTTTATATTTCGTTCTCGTAATCTTTACTCCTTTTAAAACATGTATTGCCAAAATACTCTCCTTTTGTATATTTATAAAATTTTAAAAATATAATGGTTATCTTACCCAACATTTTAAATCAGGGGCGGCAACTGTGTAGCTAAGACGTGCCAAACCAATCTGTCAGTATCATTCAGCGTGCCACATAGTACGAAATTTTTGAAATCCTTCGATTCTTACGGTAATATTTGCAGATTTAAAGAATAGAGGTAAATAATTTAGATTTAAAGTTTTATTTTACATTAATTATAGATCAATAAAATACATTTATTAACATAAAAAAATATAAAATGTTACTATTTCTTCAACAAAGATGAAAAAAATTAAAAATGTATGTTTCCAACATATTTATTTAAATAAGTAATAGACAAATTGAAATATAAATTATTCCCTTCATTACAGTTAAATAAAAATTGTAATGCGAATTAACTCTTTCACCACTCTTCTTTCATATCGCAAAACCAGGGGTATAATGCGTGACACGATTCTGAGCATTCAGTTGTTAAACAATTTCTTTGCGGAGTCGAAATATTTTTCATATTAGGAAAGATTTTTTACTTTGATATGCCGAATCATAAGTTGAAAGCCGAGTACATGCAATTTTCTTTTTTTTACAATTAAATCCCCTTGCAATAACATTCAATTATTTACAAAATAGCTGTAAATTTATCCTTAGAATTATCTTTCAAATTATTTTGTAGTTCCATAAATGTCCATAACTCAGAAGATGTTTGTCAAATAAGGTCTATTATCAACTTCCATCCACTCAAGAATTGACAAATTTGTAGAGTAGTGCTGAGTGCCACTAAGAATTGTACCACGTGCCACAGGTCCATTGATTGCCGACACGTTTTAAATGTTCTTATTAACTAACCATCTTCTATTCAAACGCAATTTATATGATAAAAAAGGCTTTTCATTCATTTTGTAGGGAATTGTGTTAGATTCAACCATAAGTAATTTTGTGTATCAAAAGAATTACATTGTTTCGGGGATCCCCTTAGAGCAAAAAGAAAGGAATTTGACATAATTATAGTAAGTTTTTCTAAAAAGGGAAACATTCACTTTCAAAATACACTGCATAAAGTGGTTTTAGGTGTACGAATTATATTCACTATTATTCCTAAAATAAATTTTGATATTTTGGTTTTTCGTTAAGTTTTGAAGTTATTTCTTCAAATATACTATTCTCCATTACATTTCTTTCAAACTTGCTATTTTCTTTTGCGGCCACGGTAGCCTGATGGTCATGGTTATGAACTCGTGTCCAGTGTTGGAGCCCTGGTACCACAAAAGTTTAGCGTTGAAGAGGAGCTGATGCACGTTAAACACTTCGAGGTCAAAAGTCCTCACGTTGGTGTGATGTGGAAGTTTGGAAAGGGAGTTATCAGCTCAAGTATCGTCCTCGTCATTTAACCGTGGTTCAAAATATATATATATATATATATATATATATATATATACTTAGTTGCTCGTCAGTAGCCACGTGTTGACTTAGAATGCAATATAAACCCTTGACGTTTGCACTTGAGTTAATTCGAGTACACTAAACAGTTCCAAATATGCACATTAGATATAATTCAAACGATGTCGCATTTTATGCTGCTGTAATTTTCTCACTCAAATATCAGCGAGCGCCGTCTGCACTCGTGATATTTGACTGTTGTTTCTTATATTTACGATTTAGTCGTGAAACATCAAAAACTTGGATAAAATATTTGTATAAAAAATTAAGGGGAAAAAAACTTAGATTTTAGAAGCAAATTACTATAAAATATGTTAGAGAATATTTACAAGATATTTCACGACTCTATCTTGAACAGGAAAAACGCATAAGGGATTAGAATACACACATTTAAAATTTGTAAAGGCATAAAAAAATTCCAATGCCTGTAAAGCTTTAATTTTTTAATATGTTACTATCCAACTTATGTTCTACATGAAAATTCTACTTGAAATAAATATGACTGAAAATATCTTTTCTAATTCAAAATTTTCTTCGATATAATATTGATAACAATTGTTAATTTGATCAATTATTCCGTTTTATCAGAACCTTATATATTCTCAAGAGTTTTAAATGCAAAATATTTATACAGAAAATAGTAGTGAGATACAAACGTAATCCAGAAATCACTAAGATTGTAAATAATATATTTTTTTTCTCAGTTCCCCATCATGGCAGGTAAGCAAGTTTAAGTTTTTGTTGCATGACTTTAAAATACTGTAATGTAGTACTACAATATATTTATTATAATGTAGTTTGTGGTACGTCAGGGAAATATTTAGTTCATTCTGCAACATTTGCATTCTGTAGTCTAATTGTAATATCACCTGAAAGCTGGATTTTAGATTTACCATTTTCAGTCATTTTCCATCCCTTTCAAGTATTATTTATCACATTAGCCTGCGTACATTTTGGTCATGGCATTTTTCAAAAGGAAAAAAAATAATGAAAACGAAGTAAAGAGCTTTTAAATTATATAAACTATGTGTCAAAAAATAAATTGGTCTTTAAATCAATCTTAATTAAGTAAATGTGTGAGAAAACTCAAAAACTTAAAAACATAAGCAAACAGAAAGAATTTTAGAAATTAAAATTGCAATTAATAGACATTTCACACGAAATAATGGATTGTGTTAAAAAATATTTTTAATTAATTCAATCTAGGAATTCAAAAATGCTTTAAAATGAAACCGAATTTAAAATCAAAACTCAGAAAATTAAAATTTCTTAAAACCTAATTGGTTTTTAGATCAGAAATTGAGCTAGTTTTCCAAATATATGAAATATATATATAATACTTATTAAATATATTTGGGAATATAATCAATCGAAAAAAAAGCTAGAGTGCTTTGGGGGGTCTGGACCCAAGAATCCCTTCCCTTGTAAGCGCCACTGATTGAATGTGTATTATGTGTGGAAATATACTGACGTAGAGAAGGGGATTTTCTCTCAGTGCATGTTGTTATGTTGATTTATAGCGAAAAAAATCATTCAACAGAAAAATATAAAGATAAAGATATAAATTTGCATAAATTAAAAGTATTGAAATGACTTTTTATGTGTTATTGTTAATTAAAAATATAAAAAAATTGCAGAAATCCAAGTTTTATTTTACAAATTTATTCAGCATATATAATGCTACTACATTTTATTATAATTTTGTTAAATAAAAAAATAATAACTTTTACTTTTTACCTCATAATTAAAAAAATAAAAAAAATAACAGGAAAATATTCTTGAGTTTTCTTCGTCTGATATTCAACAATGATTACAGAGAGCTTCTGTATGGTTAAAATTGTAACACCGAAATAAAAATGTTCCTTTTAAAAAAAATTTAAAGCTCTTAAAAATAACAGGAGTAAAAAATAAATTTTCTTTTGCTTA
This sequence comes from Trichonephila clavipes, assembly GCA_019973935.1. Lineage (NCBI taxonomy): Eukaryota > Metazoa > Arthropoda > Arachnida > Araneae > Nephilidae > Trichonephila > Trichonephila clavipes. The sequence goes on from BMAU01018426.1 coordinate 1,559,540, forward strand.
TACATATATTAAAAATATTTTTCAACTTTGAATGAGTCATTTCTTTAAAACTTTATTTTTTACCTTTTATTTGCTTGTTTGCAATAAATTGGGAGAAGTTTCTGTTGGCCGTGAAGTGGAGAAAATGTCCATTTCACAATCCTCGCCCTAGGCCATAGCTGTGAATGAGAAACCTCCCCTTTCGAACAACACAGAAACCGAAAATCAATAAAATCATCCCCTGCAAAACCATTTGAGGAACTCCCGCAGTTTTAAGGGGGGAGGCATAAATTTGCGGTGCGCTTTCGAAGCAGTTCGCGAAATTCTTCCGAAACATTTTCGCTACCACTAGCTTTGAAAAAGTAGACCGCTTTCGAAGTGAAATTCAATTAGCGGGTCATCCACTCAGAGGGTTAATTTAAAAAGGGAGAAAACAACTACATCTGTTAACTTCTTAAGTTCCGTCAGCGTATATATCCGTCTCGCTCAGCTAGTGAGTTAACCTGGAGACTCCATTACCGCGTGGATAACAAAACAGCATTAATAGTGCTCTAACAAGTCTATGTACAAAATTGCTTTGAAGGAGGTTAGTACATGCACCAAAGATCCCAATCAGTGCCACGAAAAAACACATAAGACCTTGATTGAGCCATCATCCCATGTTCAGTTCCAACCTGGCATGCAGAATTCATGGATTCTTGAGCCTGACACCATATTCTTAGCCTCATGTCGGTCTTAAGTAGTCGGAATCGAGATTCATCAATCCATGCTATTCATTTCCATTCCTCTACACTCCAGTCTCTCTGCTTTCTTACCCAGGCAAGAAGTACAGTCCGATGGCGAGGGTTGAGCAACGGTACTCTCGTAGGTCGATGACTCCCGAAACCCATATGGAGAAGTGAAATTTGCACAGTCCGTTTACTGACTGTACGACTGGCTAGTTCATTGTCCACCATCCATGTATTCTTGGTATACTCTTGACATTGTCGACCTTGAAAATTTTAGCTGTCGGACGATTTTGGAAATTGAATGGCTCATGCGTCGCACACCTACGATTTGTCCACGATCAAAGGCACCTAAATCAGGCTATTTACCCGTACTAGAAATTCCAACACATAATTCAGAACAACCACAGTATGCAGTACATGTGCAGCTACCGCAGGGCCTTCATTTGTTCATAAATGATGTGCTGCGCTACTCAATTTCCATATCCCTTACTATTCCTTGTTCAGTGTCTTTTTTTACAGCTTTTTGATAAAAACTTCCAAATTCATCATGAGTACATACTATAACTCTTTCAAATGAATTTTCTTTTGTCGAAAAAAGAAAAAAAACACAATATAGAAAAATTATTTAAAAACAAGCTACAAATAGCAACTATTAAGAAATAGTTGAGGAATATGGAATAGAGAGTTAAAACTATTAGAAAACTAATTAAACTTCATAAAACGTAATTATTTTAATCTATACGAACCTTTTTTTCAAAGTAAGGGGTAAGTGCTTTCTGTTTCCCTAGTCCATTTACAAATGTCCCATATATAATCTTTTCTTGCTTCAGTGTAGGCAAGTGAACCCACAGAAAACTGCTGGAGCATTGAATCCAAATATATCATGTTGATTTTCGTAAAATCTCCATTACACAAAATACATTAAGCTATTTGTTTACTGTTCCTTTTGTTAATGGTATGCAGTCCATTACAAATGACACACCAGATTGGAATGTTTCATCGCTGCTGACACTGGAGTCATTTCTACTAGTTTTTAGGTATAGATGGACGGTCTAAGTTCAATTTCTTAACAGAAGGTCTTTGAATGTTCGATGATTTTTCTTCCTTTGATGCTTGAGTTTACTTCTTTCTGACCTTTTAATTCAGTTTATCCACTAGATAATTTTATATGGAGAATACGCTGCTATACTCCGATCTGCAAAATTTAAAAAACATGTGTTTTTTCGCCATAACTCTATAAGAAATAGCCCGAGAGACATGAATTTCAGAAATGAGTCACAACATTTTATACTTACACTTTGACGAAAGCATAATTTCACCGAAATGAATAAAATGAGCAGTATGGAATCAAGCATAAAAACTCTGTATTGAACTTATAGTATCCATACACACAAGATTATCTGTCTAAGAGGAAGAGAGAGAGAGAGAACAACAAGTAAATTTTCTTGGATGGAATATGCCTTCTCCTTATAGGAATGGTTCCTTTGCACCGTCTCTCCATACTTAGCACCAGATTTCCAAGAGTTCTTGAAATAAGATTTTGAATTTTTCAATCAGCATCTCTTTCAGTTATTTTGTGTTCCCCAAAAGATGTAATAGTGCCGCAAGGCCTGCCTTCAAAGCCTTCCACTCATATTTTATGGAATTTAAATCAGGGGAGGACATTCATAAGCCCATTCGAAAGATATCTTCCCTTTTCGAGTTAATGTTGAGTATCCGCAGTCTGGTGCAGCCATGCATTACCATACGTAAAAATGAAGTTTTGTCTAATAGCACATCGGAACACAAGCACATGTGGAAGAATCATCACCTTACAGTACAGAACCTTTAAAAAAGAACCTTTGTCAAAAAAGGTGAAGCTTAGTCCGCCTTTTCAGCATAATGCCTCCCCAGCCGACAATTTCAAGGTCCCAGCAATGGTCTCTTTCCTTGAAGTTACTGGGATAAAACTGTGCTCCAAACTCTCCCCAAATCAACTGGCCTTGAGAATCGCTTGTGGCACTGAAATGATTCTCATCATAAACGAGGTCAAAACTCCATTGAGGTCTTTGTTGCTCATATTTTGGTATTGGCACAGCGTTTTTCAAATTATGGGGTGTGCCCCCAAGGAAGCATGATAACTTTAAGTGAGGGTGGGGCATGAGCCACCCACAATTTGCCACAATGTGTGGTACTTATACCACTCTAAACGGTACCACCAATGGTCAAGTTTCAAAGAGATGCAGCATTCAAGACAATGAGCGAATGCGCCACCTTTGTGAAGGCGTCTGGCCACATTATACCGTGGCATTTGCCGTCCTTTTTCTGTACTCAATTGCTAAGCAATGGCCCTTCCTGGTATGCATTAGGACGATATATCGGTCATCAATTGCAACTCTTTTCCTAGGGTAGTGACCACCAGCCTTTCTAATAGATGTATCTGGGGTTTGGGAGGCTTTCTAAACTCGCGAAGCGGCACTTTTGTTAATTCGAAACTCTTCAGCAACACCGGTCAAACGGTGCTCCTCTTCCAGCCTTCCGATCACTCTGCCACATGTTAAGTGATTCAGAAGATTTCTTCTAGCCATATTTCACAAAAGAGCTCCCTTGAACTTGTAGCAAATGTCTTTAATTGACCCTTCATAATTCATTTTATTGTAGTCATGAGTTGCACGCCCCAATCACAAGCGTTTAGCGTGCAGTCACGTGGACGATGACGTTTTGTTCTTGAAATTTGCATTCTTAACATCTTTCTACTGAATTTCATGTTCATTGTACTGATCACATTGACTCCTTTTGTGCAATTCCATGGCTATCCGCTTAAATTTGCATTGGTGTTTAAGTTTTTCACATTAGTGTAGAAGAAGATATTGTTTTCTGTTTTTTTCGAAATGCTTAGTATTGCATAATTACCCAAACACCCATCTTAGAAAATGAGCCTGTAAACTAAAGGAAAAAAACTGTCACAACTAAAGGAAAGAGCTCTATAACAAACTTTAATGCATATTACTTACAATATGCTTAGCATCACATTTTAAGTCACATGTGTACTAGTGGGGTAACATTTTTGAACGTTTACCCAAGCAAAAACATTTGAAAATCACACAGCACACTTTTTTTTTTGGTAACAATAAGCGATCCGCTCTCACTGCAAAGTATTAAGGTAGACTTTTTTAAGTAGTTAATGGTCTTCCCTCATGTCAGCAGCCACAAATCGAGCCAAAAACTCGGGTTTCCATTCTATCATCCTCTCCTTCACTAAAATATAACCAATACATTTGATTAAAGCTGTTGTGATACATTCGTATTTTGCATAAAAACTTACAGATACACTGCTGGACAATTGCTAAGGACGGATAACACTATCATCCATAGCAACCACAAAATGAAGGGAAGCAAAATGTGTAAAATTAGAATAAGTGCGGGATATTAGTAAGAAGTATGAGTACGCAAATTTTTTTTCCACGTCTGTTCATCACGTGATAGCGTTCATAAGAGCTTTAAAGGTTTTGACGCGTGTGGACAGTTGTTGTTTCAAGTCAAAGTTTTACAGGAAAGATTTAATAGACGAACTTAAAATTTTTGGCATGTCTTCCCGACATCACATAGATGATTTTATGCGTGGCCGAATTATAAAGATCGAAGAAGGGTGAAAAATAACAGATGTTGCCAGGGAGTTCGACATCGCTCACAGCGTTGTTTCACGGCTGTGGAAGTCATTTAAAACTACTGGAATGTGTAGTAGACGGCACGGGGAAGGTCGTGTTAGAAGTACGACGCCTGCAGAAGACAGATATATCGTCCTGTCAGCAAAAAGGAACAGGCGCCCCACAGCTCAGCAGGTGGCAAATCAGTTTCTTGCTGCCTCAGGAAAGCAAATCTCCCGAAAAACTGTTGCCAAACTTTTGAGGGCAGGAGGACTATACGCAAGCAGACCTGTTGTGTGTGTCCCATTGACCAGACAGCACCATACTGCCCATTTGCAATGGCGTCGTGAGCATCACAATTGGACTGAACAGGACTGGGCATGCGTATTATTCTCAGATGAGAGTAGGTTCAGTCTGTCATCGGATTGTAGACGCCAATTGATCTGGCGCGAGAGTGGTACTGCTTATCGCCCAGAAAATATCCAGGAAAATGACCGATATGCGAAATGCAGTATCATGGTGCGGGCCGAAATCATGATCAACAGCCGCACGCGCCTACATGTGGTTGCGAATGGGACTATGACGGGCCAACGATACATTGATGAAGTTCTACTTCCTCATGTTCGTCTTTTCGTGGTGCTGTTGGTGGTAAATTTGTTTTTATGGACGACAACGCAACATGCCATCGAACACTCGCTGTTCAGGATTGTTTAGACAGCGAGGGTATTCAACGTCTCGTATGGCCAGCGCATTCTCCAGATCTAAACCCCATTGAAAATGTGTGGGATGCTTTGGGGAGGCAAGTTTCTGGTCAAAACTATCCTCCGACAAACAAGAACACCCTCATCCGTGCACACACAGAGGAATGGGATAAGTTGCCTCAACAGCTGCTGGATAATGTTGTGCAAAGTATGGTACGACGTGTGGAATGTTGCATCACACTCCACGGTGTACATATCCCGTACTGATACCTTTCTTTAAGCTGCCTGCTGACTTTTAGATGCATTGTTTCATTTCTCCGTACGCAGATCAAATGAACATTTTTTTTCTTTCAGATGTTTCACAGCTTTTGTACTTTCCAGAACAATAAATATTCTTTATTCTATTGTCTGAACAGTGTGGCAACTATATTTTATCCTACTAGGCCTCATGCCTCGCTTTATGTTATGCTACATAGCAATTTGTGATCCGTCCTTAGCAATTGCCCAGCAGTGTATAAGTAATATATATAATTCAACGTAACTGAATTCACATCAAAGCCGTCTCCTAATAACACGATTGCAAAAGAACAATATATAATGAATAAAAATAAACAAATAAATAAAACGAATTTTTTTTAAAAACAATTAATGATTGAATGTTTTATTTTTATTCTTATGACTGAAATCAGTTTTAACACTAAATACATAGAAAAACATTAATGGTTTATCCTTTACATATTCCTCATCAAAACATCTCATAAAAAGGAGAAAATTGCAAAAAAAGAGAATACTTTTTTTCTTTTCCTTACTGCTGTAAATCTATGTTTAAAAATTTATATCAATAAATATTAATCATTTATCGATATTACTGAACATGTAGATATTATAGGTCATTTCTCTTTCCAAATTTATAACAGACAGAAAATTATATAACTGCTATATTTATTATTTTTAATACATCAATGGTTTCTTTTAAGAATTTGCCCTAAATAATAAAACATTTTTTGATATATTGAACATGCCCACAGGGTCATTGCTATCCTGTAATTAATGAAAAGCTTCATGATAAAAAAAAAAGAGATTGGGACCCATAAAAGACCTTCTTGTGTAACAAGATACATTTTGGGAGTTAATTATAAAATAGGACTAGTTTTGATTAATAAATTTTTTATCAGCATGAAAATCTTGTGTGATGTCGAAGTCTCGCAAAAATATATCTGGAAAAAAGAGCATGGTTACTCACATAAATAAAATAAGAAATAAAAATGAAGAAAATTGCAAGCTAAAAAATAGCATATATTTTTCTTTTTTTAAAAAAAAATATCTTAACTTAGTACTAAGTATTAGTAAATTTTAAAAATTTAATTTTTACTTGATTTTTTTAATCCGAATAATTCAAAAGTATTTAATATAGATAAACTATAAAACAGAAGTTACAGTCGAACTTAACTAAGAAATTTAAATCAAAATGATTATGCGGGCACACACACACATGTCCTCTGTATAATTATCAAGAGTAAATATATATAACTTAACTCTTAAGTCGATGAAAACATTGAGTTATCAGACTACTTCTAATAAAGAACCTTTCTCTAACCGAAACCTTTATCTGCCACTTAAAAGGTAATCCCATTCTTCCCTCTTTCCTTCCATGTTATATTTATTTTATGTTTAATTTGTAATATTCGCAAGTAAAGCCAGCCCTTATGTTATAATGTCGATGTAATGGGAACTTGGTGATAGAGCCAAGTTAGCACTATTTTTCTTGAACAATTTAGCAATTTAGTGACCATTTTGATGACTTGGTGACAATGTTGGTGATTATTTTTGGCCAGTTCGGGACTCTATGGATTCTCATACAAATTAGTGGAAAAAATTCCCTAATTTCACGATCTATGGCACAAGCGAATCTTTCTCGAAGGAACCGTTAGGCCTATAAATAGGGAGACGCTTGCCAAAACTAAGTCAGTGTTGTTTTGACTAGTGAATAGTTAGTCTTGTTTGGGCTTGCGATTAGTTAGTATTGCTTTGATTAGCGATTAGTAGTTTTGTCTTGACCATGGAGAGTCGAATAGTAAATAGCTTGGCTGTTAAGGTATCCGAACACGGTGAGAATGACCAAATTCGGTCCAGACAGGTATTTTTGTTTTATCTTTTATTGAATAGAGCTATCATTTTGGCTTTACAAAACATATTTTGTTTTGTTTCTACTCTACCTAGAGGCCAAGCTACAATCAACTTTATTAAGTTAGAAAAACCGGAAGTGGGTCTTTGATCTACCAGAATTGGGCATTTAAATTATTCAAAATCTATCATGGCGAGTCTGATTACTCAAACTATTGCAAATGTATTTCTATAAAACTTTTTGAACTTGATATTTATGCGATTTTCTAGAGAATGCAGTAAAATATTTCTTATTGTATGAATATTTTTTGAGTTAGGGCTTGTTATTTAAATAATGGTCTCATAAAGAATGCGATTTTTCTTATAATATTTACTCAATCAACTCTTAAATTTTCAAATTTTAAAAAAACATTAAAATTTTAGTACATTCTCTAGATAAATGCATCTAGATTGTTTTGGTAATACTTTTACAAATATAAGTTTATTACTTTTTTCTTTAATTGCTTTGAAGTTTTACAAAAATGTTGCTAAAATTTCACTTATAATTGTGTTTTCTGTTAAATTTAGGCAATTTATTTTATACATTGTTAGTTAAATATTAGTATTTATTGGTATTGAGTACTAAAAAGCCTTTATAATGTTTAAATATGTTATTTTGTTAAAAAGTGCTCCGAACGTGTTCGGATACCTTAAGTAGGACGAGCGGTTCTTGAGAATAATCTATCCTACTTGTATTTTAGACACTGGTATTGTGTCTGAAAGCTGCAAAATATGTGAAGTACTTCTCAAATTTATTCTTTAAATTTTGCTGCTGAATCCTGTATTTCAAAGATTGGTTTTCCTAATATTTATTTGGCTAATTCTGCTGCTGAATCATGTATTTCAAGGATTGATTTTCAACAATAATTTGCCATCGCTCTTAAAGAACTGTCTTGTTCTTTGGGACTGATTTGCATAAAATCCTCGAACCACGATCAACGTAACAATAACAATAGCAATGAAAGTAAAGAATTTAAAAGTGATAAATACAAACTTTTTTATATATAGGGAGAAAATTGAAATTCTTCCATTTCAACCAACCAATAAAAGATCACACAATTAAATATCACTTGTGGTCAAGTAACCATCTCTTCGACGTCGGTTAGGTTAAAAACCTAATATGACTTTTATTTATGTATTCAAATTAATAGCAATAAGACTTTGAAACTATTGAAAGAAATGGAAAATATTTCTCTTGGTGCTAACTAGCATAAACCGCGTCACCGAATTAGATATATCGTAAATATATCACTTTTATAATCATAATCTAAAATGTGTTTTTTTAGAGGTATATAACTTTAAATTGCAATAAAACAGCGATGTATTATTCGATTGACATGAATTTTTTTATTCGAAAGATAATCTTGTGGCATTACATTTAAAATATGATTTCTGGCATATGACTGCCACGGTTGAATCGAATGCAGTCCAATCTGGACGTCCAATTTTCGATGACTTTTTCCAACATTTGTGGCCGTATATCGGCAAAAACACGGCGAATGTTGTCTTCCAAATGGTCAAGCGTTTGTGGCGTATCCGCATAGACCAATGACTTTACATAGCTCCACAGAAAATAGTCTAGCGGTGTTAAATCACAAGATCTTGGAGGCCAATTCACAGGTCCAAAATGTGAAATAAGGCGGTCACCAAACGTGTATTTCAATAAATTGATTGTGGCACGAGCTGTGTGACATGTTGCGCCGTCTTATTGGAACTACAGCTCCTGGACATCATGATTGTTCACTTCAGGAATGAAAAAGTTAGTAATCATGGCTCTATATCTATCACCATTGACTGTAACGTTGTGGCCTTCATCGTTTTTGAAGAAGGATTCCACCAGCCCATAAAGCGCATCAAACACTCAGTTTTTCTAGATGTAACAGTGTTTCGACATACACTCGTGGATTAGCTTCACTCCAAATGCAGTAGTTGTTTTGTTGACGTAGCCATTCAACCAGAAGTGTGCTTCATCGCTTAACAAAATTCGCTTATGAAAATCGGGAACAACGGCAATCTCGTTTTGGGCCCATTTGACGAATCTACTTTTGCTTGATGATCGTTTTGATGAATTGCCAAACCAAACTGAGAATAAATCACTTGACAGCTGTTAAATCGGTCGCCATATTGGAAAGTAATGCCAACTTAAACTTCTATACCTGAAAAAAAAACACTCTTTACATATATAAGGAGAAAAGTGACTCACACACTCATCACTAGATCTTCAGAAGAGTATTACACCCCGACCATCTTGAAATTTATTTATTTATTTGTTATTGAGTAGAGTTCCGTTTCGAACGAGTTTTGCGAAAATGGATTCCCAATAGGAGTCCAATAGGGCATTTGGGCAAAGAAAGTTTCCCGTTTTCGAACTATTAAACGTACGAACTTGTGTGAGTGAATATTAACGTCACATTGTTCAGTTATACGAGGGTTTTTTGGCAACGGACTTCGTAATTTTGAACCATGGTCAAGAGATGAATAACTCACCTGATTTTACATTTATTTTCCTAACTACCGCTCTACACCAACGGGAGGACATTTGGACTCTCGACAGATTTCTTGTGCACTGTTCCCCTACACGGTGGGTGTTCAGTGGTATTGGGCTCGAACTCATGACACGCTAGCCACGAGTCCGTTACCTTAGCCACTAGGCTACCACGGCCACTGCGCGAACATCAAAATTCGTCATTAAGTTTCTTTTGTTGAGAAGAGATCCAGTAATAATGGATTTTGTGGAAAATGACACCGAGGACAGGTTAGGACTCTGTAATACCTCCATTTTAGCAATTCAAGTCCTGTAATTTCTTTAACCATGAGGCACATGCTGTATATGTTACTAAATATATTCGTAAGCTGAATGTGACAGGTAACTTAAAATCAATATATATATAGTCGTACAATGTTAAGAAATTCTCCGCATTGCGGTTTGGTATCGGTTCTCTCTCTCTAGTTTGTTGTTGTGTTGTAACTAATGCCATTTGCCTGACGAAGTCAGATCGAGGCTCTCTAAATTCTTCGCGGCTAAGGGCTAGAATTTTTAGGTCTGTCATTAGCAATTGCTTTGAACACCATGCATGTGACAGTACCATTTTGCTCGGTTCCACCCCAATTTGAAGGGAGAAAACTCTGGAGGTGACCAGGGGCCTCCCACTTGTCTTCCCTTCCACCAACCACAGAGATGACTTATGGCTCGACGGCTATTTAGAGTACCCGGTTTGTTTGTATAAATAATAACTTGTAATTATAATTTTTGTAACTCCTTAAGATATCTTACTACCCTAAAATCATGATTTTTTTCAAAACTTTACAAATTTGTTTTATGACATTATTTTATAGGCCATCTTATTAGCTTAATAACAATACCACGTTTTTTATTTTCCCTCCACTAGAACAAAAACTACAAGCGTTTTAGTAAAAGAGGATGCCATAACCTTACTTAAGATGTCAATCTTTAAAATGCGTTTTACTCGAACTGTGTTTTTTTCGAAAAACTCAAACGGGAACAGCGATTGCCCAAAATGTTTTGAAAATAATTGGCTGACATTTTATGCTTATGTTCTGCATAACAGTAGGAGTATTTTGATCTTCAGGTTTATCAATGACTGTTTTATTTCAAAATTTGCTGTCCTTTATGTTAATATAGTCAATGTTTTTTTAAGCAATTTCATATAATCCCTAAGATAAAGTGCTCTAGTTTTTTGTAAAAATTAAAATATCTCTTATCCTGAAGGTCACTTCGAACATGAATAACAAAGTAACACATCAAAACTGAAAAGTTGAGAATTTGTTCATAAAATCTTTGTACAGAATGGTCCCTGTTTATGTAATTTTTTGTACATTCTTACTAGTTTTTTCCCATTTTAATAATAATATTTTTTTTTCTTTCATCAATTTTAGAACTTTTTTCTTTAAAATATACCAAATAAATATAAAAATCACAAAAAAAATCCCCATATCTTCATTTTTTCAAAAAGAGTCGGATATCTTAGTCGGATATCTTAATTCAAAGGCTATTAAACTTTCGAACATCGTCCCCTCTTTATGTATCAACCTGACATCGAGGCCCACTCAAGATTTTAAAAACCCCTTCTGCATTCCCATAGCTGAGTGATTTAAGAAAAGTGTTGGAAACCTAAAATATTCTTAATATTGTTATTTTTATATTCTTAGATTTTTAAATATTATAGATTTTAACCTTTCTAAAAATACCTTACTTTAACCTCTAGGGCAATTAGAAGCCCTTACAACCTATTTTAAAATAATCATTGTTACTGGCCCATGCTCATTTAAATGATGAAAAATGTAAACATAGTATTTTCTTTTGTTTAAAAGTTAAAAGAATGATGGGAATCAAAAAATTTAATCCAGAATTGCCAAAAAAGTGTTTACATAGAGGTATACAAAATCCTAATGAACAACAACAACGTAATATTATTTATACAAATAGAAGTATTATGTCATTGGGTACATATGATACAATTTCATCATTTAATATGGAAAATGTTTTAAAACCAGAAATTTTGAGAAAAATTAATTTTGAGCCTGGGGATTACACGGTACAGGCAATGGAAAGCCTCGACAAACAGAGGCTGTGAAACGCTAAACACTCATGTATACAAAAAACAAAGGAAGTTAGGAAAGAAAAAAATTTTAAAAGGAAGAGAGAGGATAAGATTAAAAAAATGTAGATCATTCGGAGTATGGGGAGGAATATTTTAATAAAAATGTAATTAAACACTGCATCCCATTTATTTCAAAATGTAAATTTGTGATGTTCGATGTACCTTTTCTAGAAAATAATGTTCACAGGTATGCAAAATTTTCATGACATATTTATAAGGATGGCTAATATATACTAAAATGAGCTTTTTGTAATAAACTCAATTTTTTTTAAAATTTTGGGTGAAAAATGGGTCAAATTTCGCAATGTTTGATAAAATATTTTATAAATTATTAAAAAATTCAAAATTATATATACCTAAAGGCTCATTTTAGTATCTTGAGAAAGGTGTGCTTTAATTGTAAAAAAAAAAAAATTTCAAGTATGCACATATAACAGATTTTGAGAAAAGGTACATCGAAAATAGCCAATTTAACATTGTCAGCATAAAGGTTTCTTACTCCTCTTAAATGCAATCGTTATGGTCTTGGCGCGCTCTGAAATCAGTTCTTAATCTTTTTCTACACTTGATTTTACTATTTTTTTTAAAAAAAATATTACGTTGTAAAAATGGCTATATAATTGAAAACACTATAAAAAGTGAATTAATATTCTTTATATATATATGTTATAATGCTATTTTTTCATTGGGGGGGGGGTAAATTTAGTTTCTAGTCTAGGTTGGCTCATCTTTTAAGTCTTCCACAAGGGCTTTCAAAATTTGTAAAAAAGGAAGAAAGAGTCTTACCATTAAATCAGTGACTTTCACGGACCTCCAGAAAGTGACACGGGCCATAGTTTAAGAACCACTGTTTTGTTATACTTGTTACTTCTAGTAGGTCAAATATATTGATTATTCTGAATAAACAGCATATAAAAAGAAAATGACATTTGATGTTATCCATTGGCGCTGGTTTATTTCCCTGTTCTTTTGGGTAATTGAAGTACTTAATACCCTTTCTAACGAATCATTGAAATCAATGGCTGTACGAACCATTGCGTAGTTAGAACCTATTCATTGCTTCTCCCTTTTTATGAATTGAGTTTTTTTTATGTTCTTTCTTACGAGCCATTGTAACTCATTCTTACAGGCTGTTAGACACCATTGCACTCAATTAAAATAATCATGAATGAACACAATTCCAACATTTCACGCTTTATTTAGAAGCCTGTTTGATTCCTGAATTGTGCATTATAGTTTACGATTAAATCTATTAGTATATTTTTCATCAAATATGTTTCATTTCTGTATTCCATTAAAAAAAGCGTCTGATTTGAGATATCACAGTTTTATGAGTTCTTCCATATAAATATAATTGAAATGGTTAATTAATAAATAATTTTATATTCATTAAATTTATTCGAATTCTTGGAAAAAGGATACGTTTGTTCCATTGACTTGCGCACATATTGGATGAAATGGTAAATTATTTTCTTGAAAAAATATTCTGAATTGGATGAAAGGGCAAGTTATTTCAATGAAAAAATATTCTGGATGGGATGAACGGGTAAGTTATTTCAATGAAAAAATAATCTGGATTGGATGAAAGGGTAAGTTATTTCAATGAAAAAATATTCTGGAATGGATGAAATGATAAGTTATTTCAATGAAAATATACTCTGGATTGGATGAAAGGGTACAGCAGTGCAATGAGAAAATATGGTACTTTAGATGAAAGGGTACATTATTTAAATGTGACTTTGAAATCGACAAAAGTCTAAGTAACTTCAGTGTGAAGATACTTTTTTCTCCATGAAAGGTGCACATCCTTTCAATGAGAAAATATTCTAGATTGAATGAAATGATACATTATTTTAGTTAGTATTATTCTAGATTGAATGAAAGAGTACATCGTTTCAATGAGCAAATATTGTGGATTAAATTAGAGGGTACAATATTTCATTGTGGAGATATTTTGAATTTGACAAAAGTTTAAGCAACTTCAGTGTGAAGATACTTTGGAATCAATAAAAAAGTACATCATTTAAACGCAAAGATACATTTGAAATAATGAAACTAAAATTTTTACACTAAAGTAAAAATAAACATTGAAATAAGTCATAGGGAAAAAAAGAGATCTAATATTTTAAGCTAATCGATTATTATATAAGTAATATTTAAAAAGCAAATTAGAATATCTGAATTACGGTAACTACATTAAGATGAGTTTGTTAAAAATGTATTTCTTGGTCTTTAGACGCCAACAACTTTCAATAGATCGTCAACTTTTCAATGAATTTATAAACAAAATATCATAGAAAAATAATACGATCATATGTAAATTCATTAGTGCAATTTTATAACAATTCTCTTAATATGTGAATTCTAGAAAACAAAATTTTAATGAATATACACCTTCAAGAACGTTAAAGGAAATGACATGCTGTTTTAATTTAATATAAACAATTTATTTTAAGCGTTACACAGTGTAGCTTTTTAAGCAAGTTTTAAGCCTAAAAGTCATAGAAATTAGAAGAAAGAAAATTAAGCAAAACTAGATAAAATTCAAATCAATGAAATATTACAATGTAATGGGGAGGGGGGTATTGCAGTCGAAATTAACAAATAATTTTTATAAAAATTTCAATCCCAGAATAATATTATTCTAACTATATACGATGCTGGTTATTCCAAAAAGATTTCATTCGCTTGTATTCGTAAGAAAAGAGTAGAACAGAACAATTACAAGCTAATGGAAATAGATTTAGGCAATAAAAAACGTAATTAAGTCTACTAATTTAATTTCTGGGCTTTCCTGAAGCAAACTAAATAGGTGATACACTTGAAAATTTGACCCAAGATAAAACGAAGGTTTTCTTAATCAGCTAAGATACGAACAAGTAATGGGATTGCTTGCTATTAATTACACGGGTGGAGTAAGATAAAAATAACTTTTTAAATAAAACCACTAGATACTAATTACCACTATAAATCAGAAAGGAAAGTGAGTTATTTTAGGATGTTCGAAAATCAGTCAGAATTAGAAGAATAAAAAATGTCTTAAATAAACTGTAGCACATAATAAGCAATTCATTGCGTAGTGAGTCAAATGCTGTTATTAGAGTACGCGGAACAAACTAATGAACCGATTCGAAATAATGATTTGTAATGAAATATAAAATACACTGGTGTGCAAAACTTAAGCAACAATGCAAAAATTTAGCAGATAGCCATGAAATTGCAGAAAAGGAGGTCTATAGATCAGTACAGTGAACAAGTAAGACAGTAGTAACGTCATGCCTATGCAAATATCAGGAACCAAACGTCAGAAGCGACGTGAGCGAACGCAAAACGCGTGATGTCGGCGCGCGCTGCTCAACAGTAGAATAAAATGAAGGACGGAGACGCAATTCAACATAATTGTTGCAAGTGCCAGTGAGTCAGTTCGTGAAATATGGCTAGAAGAAATCACCTGGACGACTTCACACGTGGACGAATGATCGGAAAGCTGGAGGAGGGGCGTACCGTCACCAGTGTAGCTGCAGAGTTCGGAATCAACAAAGTGTCGTTTCGCGCGCTTGGAAAGCGTTCCAAACCACAGGTACAGCTGTTAGAAAGGTTGGTGGGGGCCGCCCGAGGGCGTTAACTGCAGGGGATGACCGATATATCATCCTGCAGGCGAAAAGAGGCCGACGGCAGTCCGCAAGCGTCATTGCTCAGCAACTCTCTACAGCAACGGGGCGACAAGTATCGCGGTTTACTGTGGCCAGACGCCTTCACAAAGGGAGCCTATTCGCCCGCCGTTCTGAACGCTGCCTCCCGTTGAAAGTCGACCACCGACGCCACCGTTTACAGTGGTGTAGAGAGCACAAAAACTGGACAACTGAACAATGGAGTCGTGTCCTCTTTACGGATGAGAGTCGGTTCAGTACCAGAAGCGATTCTCAACGCGTTTTGATTTGGAGAGAGATCGGGACACGGTTTTATACCAGTAACATCAAGGAAAGACACCATTACGGTGGTCCTGAAGTTCTTGTCTGGGGAGGCATTATGCTGAACGGGCGAACTGAGCTCCACATTTTCGATAGATGGTCTGTAAACGGGTATCGCTATTGTGAGGAGGTACTTCTTCCCCATGTGCGCCTGTTCCGAGGTGCCATTGGCCCAGACTTCATTTTTATGGATGACAATGCGCGGCCACATCGGACTCTTGCTGTTGAGGAGCTGCTGGAAAGTGAAGATATCACTCGAAGGATTGGCCAGCGTACTCCCCAGATTTAAATCCCATCGAACATGTGTGGGATGCTTTGGAGAAACGTATTGCAGAACGCTTACATCATCCGGAGAACACCCAACAACTCAAACAGATGCTGATTGAAGAATGGGCACTCCTACTGCAAGAAATGTTGCACCAGCTGGTTCTGAGTATGCGGAGACGGTGCGAAGCAACCATTGCAGTAAGGGGAAGGGCATATACCATATTAAGGAACATCTGCTTGCTGTTTTTCCTGTTGGATTAACCATCATGAGTCACGGTACTATGCGTTCAATAAAGCTTGTTTTTGTTTGATTTCATACCGTATGCATTGTGTTCCTTTTTCAGTGCCGATGCTTTCGTCATCCTTTACGTACATAATACTCTCCCTCATTTCTGAATTTCATTACTCTCAGATGATTTTTCGTGAAGTGATGGCAATAAACCCACCTCTGTTGCTTAAGTTTTGCACACCTGTGTAGTTTTATGGAATTAATAAAAACATATTTTTGGACATTAACTTCTTGTTAAATTATACCATCTAAGAACGCAAGGTTTTTAAGACCAAGGCCAACTGCATTCACGTCAGCTTGAACTATTGCTAGTATCAATGCATTTGTGTTCAAATATATTAGTTTTTTTAATAGCACGGATCTCTTCTTACATACCATTTGTTTTATTTACGATTCAATAGACAGTAAAACATAGTTTAAAAAAAATATATACCATGTTCCACCTGAAATAGCATTTGCCATAACCACGTATTATACCATCGACCAATTTTTTTGAAATCAAAAGACGCTGTCAAATGCCATGATATGGAACTAATAGTGAAAAAAACGATCTCGCACTTGTTACAAAATCAAAAATAATGATAAAAACTTTGGCAAAGTATTTAGATTTGGTGTTGTTACATGATTTAGTAAAATTGTTAAATGATATAACAGAGTTGTATTAATATTAGTTTATATAATTAATTGTATAACATTAATGTAACATGCGTAATGTTATTTTTTCAAAAGCCGTATTAGCTTCCCCATTATTCCACAGGTTCTGCATTTTATTCATTGTAACTTATGTTTTCCTTTCAAATACAGCCATATCGTCTTTTATAAACCATAATCATGAAGTTCACCACAGTTCCTATTGAAGAAAAATTCGTTCATATTGTACTATAATGCTATGAATTCTGTCAATTCTAATTGTGGTGTCATTACTTCCCGAATACTTTGATATCAAACTTGTAAACACTTTTATTTCCTTTTAGTTATACATTTGGAGATAGTGACTTCCAGTTATACTTACACTTCATATAGTATTTTTACTTCTTCCACATATATTTACTTACCGTACCTAGATCATTGTTTTCTAATAATTTGAAGATATACTCTTTGTTTAAAGTTGTAATTTTTGTACTCCAGACGTCTTCCACAATCTTTTTTGCAGTTCTTTCATGGAACCCGGAAAATCTTCCTCTTGTATTTGAAGAAATTTGTATTGATTTCTTGTATTTGAAGAAATTGCGTTGATTTCTTATATTTGAAGAAATTGTATTGTTTTCTTGTATTTGAAGAAATTGTATTGATTTCTTGTATTTGAAGAAATTGTATTGATTTCTTGTATTTGAAGAAATTTTATTGATCTCTTGTATTTGAAGAAATTGCTTTGATTTTTATACTCGTTTTATGTAAGGTCTAATATATTATATATATTTTTTTAAAAATTATTATTCACTCAAAGATTTAATGGCCCGTTTCAACGCACAATATATTGAGCATCGAACATTCTAATTAGTTGCTGCTAAATCTGCTTATTATCCAGTGCGTATGAGTGTGGAACCTGAATTTCTATAGACAACCAATTAGTTGACAATCCTAAATAGATCTTAATCTAGCATCTTATAAATCATTCTATGGTTTAGTTTTTGAACTTATTTGGAGAAAAACGATAAAATGTTCAATACAATGTGTAACTGAACTTTCAAGTAATATCTCTCTTTTATTTGGATAGATATTTGTAACACAAAAAAAGCTATATTATTTAATTTTTTTTCTTTTTCATTTTTTGAATTATAGATTTTTAATTTCTGAAAATACTTTTATATGATTAGTTAAACAACTTAATGGTCTTAAAGAGTTTTAAGTATTTTTGAAGTACAATGATTTGTGGTTAAATGGAATACTTAAATTTAAGCAAATTGATTAAAAAAAGCTTAACCCTTTCACTGCCGATTAAAAATTATTAGATACCCTTCTTGGTGCCAACGTTTTCCCCATAAACACGTAGGTATTGCAATATCCAGATACCAAGTACCGGTATTTTGAGCCATTTGTACAATTTCGTAATGCTGGTATTTGTAAACTTAAATACCGTTTTTCGGTATTTACCAGAAATTTTTAAAGTTGCCTCCATTATATGTTCAGAGATCACAAACACAATTATAATAAATAGTTTATAGTGCATTAATAATTAGAATGATTTTAAAAATTATAATGCAAAAAAGAGACTAACCAATTAAAATTTGATCAAGTTTATGGTAAATTTTCTTAAAATTTTTTATCCACAAATTTATCTACATTCAGAAGAATTCGGTACAGTTATCGAAGATGATAACGACACTAATATCAATAGTGAAAAGGAATTGACCCTTTAACAAAAATAAGAATTAGCGACAGTTAAAAAAATTCAACAAACTAAAATAAAATACTGAAAACAGATATATCTAAAACCTTCTGACGAGAAATCGATTTATTTGAAGATTAGGGATTTAGAGGTAAAAACGTGGAAAAAGTATATCGCGTGTTGTTAACATTACCACCAACTAGCATCGATGTCGAAAGAGCGTTTTCGACGGCTGGTAATTTTTGCACAAAATTACGTTCCAATCTTACGACAGAGTACAATTGATTAATTATTTTTTTAAGATCACATTTCAAAAATTTGTAATAGTACAACACACTGAATAGTGATATTTACACTTGTTGTGATTTAAATAAATAAGATGTTTCTTTACTTTTTTGTGATTCTTTATATACTGCTATGATTTTTAAGTTACAAATTATTTTTTGCAATATTTACACTCTCTAATAAAACTGTCAAATAAAACGTAGAAAAAAACACCTGTATTTTCTTTCTTTTCCTAAAATTTCTTCTACCATTGTTAAAACCGGAATCCTGGTATTAAGATCTAAGAAATACCGCATACCGGTATTGAACTTTGGTCCGATATTGCATTGCCTAGTCACGTGCGTGCTGTGTATTGTGAGGAATAGAAAAGTATAAAATAACCAAATCTTTCTTCGAAATAAGTAAATTCTTCCTAAACACAGTCAGAGTTATTGTATTGCATTTGAAAGCCTTTGGAATAGTTTTACTGAAACCAGTGCAAATAAAAATATGGTATTTCGGAAAAACGTATATATTCGTCCAGGGCACACACCTATTGAGAGAGACGGACATACACGAAAAAAAAAATAATTGGAATTTATTATATTATCAGTTTAATGCACTAGTTTACATAAATAAACATCTGCTTCTAATGTACGAAAAGTTGAATTAATGGTTTATCTCGTCAAAAGTACAAAAAAAAAAAAAACTTTTACTATAGCAAAATCGTCAATTGCTGTTACTTATGGTATCGATAACATACCAGTTATTGTGGGTATAATCAACTTACTTAAAGATAATTTTAATTTATTTTATTTCATTAAGTATATTTTTTCAAATTTTTTTCCTGCAATTTTTTTTCAAACTCATTCAATTAATTTTACTGTGGAGAATATTCTTAGATGAATTGTAAATTTTGAAAAATCTCGTGAAAAGAATGGTAATCTTTCGTTTTGCTTTTTATTGGTTAATATTTATGCAGACGGTTTTAATTCGATTTCTTCTCAAACTTAATCATTTCCGTAAGTTTGGCTCATTTGTCGTTAGCTCACATTTCTGCACTTACTTTTTTTCCGTTGAGCATTCTGTAGTTAGCGTACTCGTTTGTTGTTAGCTCGCATTGTGGAATATTTCATAGCTCGTTTTTTGGCTTCGTTCTTTCGGTGTGCATACGATTTTTCAAGCTAAATTTCTTTTCGTTTACGTAAATTTTTACAAGTATTCACGATGTCCGCCAGTGGTATTAGTTGCGTTGAAAATGTGGTTGAATTTATATTGAAATATGCTGAGTATTCTGAGAGTTTTTTTGCTGTTTTGCCTACATTAGGAAAGAAAGCTCAGTTAGAGCGGTGCATAAAGACGGTTTAATAGGATCGTCATATGCAAGTTCGAACTGTGGAAAAGGATGAAATTGAGAGAAAGGAAGAATTAAAAGGCAGTAAGTGCTGGTTTCAAAAATCACGTATTTTAACTTTTCAGTTTTTAGGCCGATTCTGCAATTTTTCCTTGCTTTGAACGGTAGTCAGCGGAAGAAGCTGACAATTGATGTGGAATTCCTTTAAATCAATTTTGCACCTTATTATTGTGAGCTCATTAAGTCTTTTTTAAAAAGTTTAATACGTCTCAAACTATTCATATAGTGGTCTTACGGAAAAAAAGTTGATCCATTATCCATTGGTTACAAGTTACAGCCAATTAAGCTAACATGCAATCTTATCAAAATTGAAGTAATATAATTTGTTCTGTTTATATATATATATATATATATATATATATATATATTCTTGACACAAGGTTAAGTTCATTTTCAAAACCATTTTATTCGTATCCTTTTTCCCCCCTCTACAAAACAATATTATACTCTCAAGGGATTTGTAAACAACATAAGATGTATTTTTAAAACTTTCTTACGTCTTATTTTCTAAAAGTTTTTAGGTTTAAAGCATAATCAGGTAAGGTATAAGAAATATGATTGGTAAGCTGTTTCATTATAAATATATTATAATGCAATGAAAAAAAATTATTTTATGGATTTTGAATTTTTTTAGATGGAGGATGGAGGTGGCTATACTCTGTTGAAAAACGCTACATAATTTATTTAAACAGTAATATCATGTACCTTGAGTATTTCATATTGCATGGAAAATTTATATATATACAGTCCCCGGCCAAATTATTAGACGCACTATAAGATTTTATGAAAAGTATTAATTTTCGAGTGATACTATACAGGCTTTTTTGTATTTATCAGATACAGTATATGTTTTTTGTTTGTCCATTTAATAATCTATTATTATCACAAATAAAACATTATCATTAAAGAGAAAAATATGTTTTTATTGACTCTTGAAAGAAAACAGGAACAAATATAATTAAATATTAATATTTTGTTAAACCACCTTTAGCCGCTATGAGAGCTTCAATTTTCCTCGGCATGCTCTCAATACAAGACTGTACTGTCTCCGGCATTTGAGGAGGATGATTCCACACGTGAATTATTCCTTATTTCATCTTTGACTATTTGTTAATAGTCAAAGATGTACTGATAACTAAATGAAGACCAATCAACGTACATACACAAAGAACTAATATAACAAATTATACTTGATAGTGCAAAACGCACTCGTTACAAAACGCTTTAGAAAGTTCCAGAAACGGCTGTCTTCAACACGTCCTCTAGCACAGGAACTCAAACAGATAGTTTTTCTTATTGAAATCAACGAACGAACAGGTTCTGAACTCGACAATTTTCTCTTCAGAACTCCACTGCTGAAATAAACTGACTTTTGTTTCAAAGGTCCTTTATATAGATAGCCTCATGAAGATTTCTGGAAGGGTCTAACCTAGAGTTTTCTTGATAATTCTCAAGCGATATCATTATTTGTGCCAAATTTTGCGTAAATCTGTTAACTCTAATCGAACTTTCTATGTTTCCATAATCATATTCAAGTTCGCCCTGCGAAGTGACTTTGTATCTAACGCTCAATTTTCTCTCTATTGCTGCAGGGAAAACAACACATGTGACGTGTTTTAAATAATCATTTCGAATAGAAAGACATATAAATATATTTATCATTACTTTAATCTTTACTAATACTTTTTTGAATATTAGACGTTCATATTTATATGCTCATAAAGCTTTTAATAAAATTTATTAACTTATACTTCCATCTCATAACAAAAAACATGAAGAAAAATATTTCCTCAAAGCATACACCGTATTTCTCATCCCTTCAGAAATATAAATTTTTCTATCCAAAGAAATGCACATTTTTCTACCTTCTAAATATTTCATTTGATGAAATTTATTTGCTTTTCAATTGAAAAATTGATCTTAGAACTGTAAAATTTCGATGCAAACACGTAACATTAGTAGTGTATACGTTTCTCTTCACATAACTAGTAAGAAGAACGTTTTAAAATAAGTAAATTTATTCCCAACTAGAATTGGATTTTTAGATCTGTCGTGTTACGCAAAACCCTTTCGGCTGATGAAGAAAAAAGAATTACTTTAAAAGAAAATAAAAGAAAGAATCAAAAGTGTTAGATTAAAAAGGCATGTATGTATCCCAATCCAATTTTTATTGAAACACTTTCTTAGACGCTATACCTTACAGAGAAAAAATGAAAGAAAGTAAATATACGAAAAAAATATAGAAATATGTTTTGGGGAAGAGGAAATAGTAAAATCTTCTGCGGTCTTGAAATAAATTGTTGCTGCACTTGTGGATGGAATATTTTATAGGCAAGTGCATAGATCAAAACATTGATTCTTCTGAATCCATTTATGGGTATTTTTAGGTGACTGTCGGCCCAGATAATAAAATGGACATGCTATATTTTCGGCCATTCAGGGACCGACTCATAATTAAGATCACAAAGGGGAAAGGAGCTGACTTTTTTTTAAAATTGTCTGTTTTTGTACTCCATTGTGACAGTTTGAAAAATATAGACTGAATCTAAGCATATTTTGCGTTTTCAATAAAGTTTTGATATTTGTTTTTTATACATAAAGTCTTCATGATTAAAATTCTTTTGATGGATCTCAAAAGTTATATAACTTTCAAGTCATTATTTTTATAGAAAATTGTATGATGCACCGATTGAACAATAGATCTAACTCAAAAATTTGTAGTTCATGGCTTACATTACCGTGTGATAAAAAAATTGAGCCAAAGTTTTTCAAAGATCTTGCAGTGCATTATATCTTAATGGTTGTGATTAGTTGTAGATTTTGAGAGAAATATAATGTGATTAGTTTTAATGATATGGACACTGACGACGATAAGTCGTTCTCAAGTAGCTTTGATAAGATTATTATTATTCAGTCTTCTTGTATTTTTGCAAATGAAGTATATTTAACACAACTCAGAAAATTATTTTTTACTTAAATGTTTGTTACTGAATTTTTTTGTATGCTAAAAAGGACGGAGGAAAATTATCAAACAATATACAATGTTGAATTTCTGTTAGTTTATTGTTGAAAATATTTACAAAAAAATGCTGGATTATGTATGTATTGTGTTTATATAATCAAATTGAGGAGGATAAATAAATTTTTCGTGTTAGGTGCACTTCCCCGAGTAATACAAATTTTTCTAAATGCAAAACTCTCCGGGATAGGTTTTAAGTGGGATACAAGAACAAAAAACAAGCTGAACGGCTAATATCCTTGCAATTCTTGATTCCTTTTGAAATGTTTATCCACATAACATATCTTATCAGATACATCCATAATGTACCAATCTTGGCAAATATAAGGGAATGTGACAGGCCTAAGGGTTGTGTGTGGGCTATCACAGCGTCATAAGTAAGTGCGAATCAATGCATTCCCCGACAAATTGAAGCTATATCTACTGCCATTTTGCAGCATAAGCAGGACACTACTGATGTTTACAAATCTATTAGTAGCAATATTTGTAGACTTGATGATAATGACGTTTTTTAAAGAGATTGTGTTTTGGAACCAAAATCATACAAACTCCATTTGCAATGGTGTCATGCTAGAGTGCCGAGTACCATGGAATAGTATACATAGTCGTATTTTCAAAGGAGCCATTCTTTGGTTTGTACAGTTATAGTTCTTCTGTGTGTATAAAGATAATGTAACAGGTCGAATTCAGCTGAATCTGTAGAATGCCTCTCCACGCTATAACGCTGCCTCATATACCATCGCATAAAATAGCAGGTCACATCTGAGTCATTTTCAGAGCCCAATAATACGCAGATACCCTTCTTCCTTCGGGGAAGGTAATAATCAATATTTCTCTTTTGCATTATAATTCGAAAAGGAACTCTGGTTAAATAAATTAACACGCGTTTCAGTATGTATAAACAGATCCCTGGCAAGTACTCTCCACTAATCTCTCACCAATCGATCCCATCAAGGATATGATTGCATGCCACAAGTATGTGTTTTCCATTGCCTAGATTCTTGGCAATGGAAAATGCACGCATGCGGCAGGGAGGGTGAACGAAAGGCCCACGTGCCATCAACAGCCCGAAACACAATATTTTGAGCACGTCAGCGATTAAAATGGTTTGCATTTTCTTTCAAAATAACAACAATTTTTAGAAAGCATTGCGAATAAACGCCAATGTACGATGACGAGGCAGCGGGGAGTACAACCGTTTGTTATTGTCTCTTAGTTATTGCCTTAGTTACGTCTTGGACTACCGTTGCTTGTAATGCAAAATTTGTCTACGCATAGCGTAGTCAGTTTCGTCTGCACAACTGTAGTTTAAAGTTTATTTGTGTTATATTTACAATTTTTATCTGTTATTTAGCGTGGCTAGTTGAGCAAAAGAACAAAAAGGGCGAGATAGTAGTAGTAACAGAGAATTTCAAACTTGGTGACCGAAAAATATGGCTTTATTAGTAAAGGCGAAAAAACAGTGTGTGTTTCGTGTTCTGAAACAGTGGTATGCAGAGCATATCGTCTGTAAAATGGCATTTTGAAACAAATCATAAATCCTCTTGTCAAAAAAAAGATAACCACAGTAAAAATATTTACTTAAAAACCACTTCAGCATGTATTCTACTAAAAGTAACCTCTTACAATCCTAATATAATTCATTTGTCATCCAATCAGCAGCAACAGGAGTCACTCTACAGCTGCTTTATAATTTGAATTACACGTATAACTGAAACATTTACAACTATTCAGTGCCAAATGTATTTTTTCGTAGTAAATAAAGAGTTTAGAGGAGTTAGTATTTAGTTGTATTATTTCCCCATTAGTCACAAGTCAAAATAAATTGACAGCACGTCTATACCTCATTAAACATTTCTTTAAAAAATGACACGTTGATCCATAAGGGTTCACCATCATAGCCTAGAATATTACGTTTTTCATGTAGATGAGCATATTTCTATAATTTTTTTGGTAGATGGGGTGGAGAAAAGAAATAAATTAGCGACTCCTCGGAAATAAGTCAATCTTTCGCAAACACTGCCTAAGTCCTTTTATTGCATTCCAAAATCTTCGGAATAATTTGTTGGATAGCACTGCTCAGAAAAGATCTACTTTGGTAAGATGAATGTATACGTCCAGAAAATCAATGCTTTGACTGAGTGAGACGTTTTCTATACGTCGGTGGCACATAAGAGATTAAATTCGTATTGTAACTTTAGTTTTAAAGTATAGAATTATTGAATTCAAAACATTATTATTATATGAAGGGAGACGCGATGAAAATGATGATTGAATAGTGGGTCACGTATATTTAATGTTTGAGAAGCACTGTTGTACTTAGATTTTTTTTTCTATATGTGTATCGCATTTGCAGAGTTAACTTATAACTAAGTCGCTCCAAGCACCCAGGGCCGCGGACCAGTACTGGGCAACCCAAGGAACATTAAATTATTTCCATTTTGTTTACTATAGTGCAGCGTTTCTCAAACCGTGGGACACTTTCCCCTTGGGGGGCGTGATAACTATACGAGAGGGAGCGAGCATATTGAAAAGTTGAAAAGAAAAGATTTTTTTTTTGATTATTTTAAAAATATATTAATTTTTACTGAAAGTAAACAAACAAAATACATTCTGACGTAATAAAAAATATTAATACACGTTTACACTGATATAATACACTTATAAATATATCAATACTGCACACACAATGTACTTTATAGCTCATTTAACAATAGTAAATTAAGAACAACAATAATTACCAATGACTCTCGATGGGCTTGTAATATATAAAATTATATACAAAAATTAACACTTATTTTGATAATTTGCACAATTTATAATTATTCCTTTGATTGCTGAATCAAAGTTACGCGATTCATTCCCCAACTCTCCCTTTTACCACGTAGCACGCGCATGTGATGCATTGAGGGACGGGAGAAAAAAATACACAAGCAAATCCTCTAAAATAAGTACATCCTTCGCAACCTCTCTAAAGGTCCTTTTATTGCATTCCAAAGTCTTTGGAATAATTTTATGAATATCAGTGAACAGAAAATGTCGTACTTCGGAAAGCCGTATACACAGGTCCAGGGCAATTTACGCTTTGGCTGAGTGAGACGTTTATGTACGCCGATGGCCCTTAAGAGGCAAAATTATATTGTAGCTTTAGTGTCAAAGTGTATTATTGGATTAAATATATTGTTTTTGTATGGAAGGGGGACGGCGCGAGTAAAATTAGGATTGAATATTGGGTCGTAAATATTGAAACTTTGAGAAGCATTACTGTAGTGTATTTCTCAGGGGGTCGATAAAAAGGTTGGGGAACACTGTTATTACCTACTGAGATGACGTTGTTCTCACTCTGTGATAGGAGTATCATTTCCAAGTAAACACCCGTTATTTTCCGTTTCTATTTTTCTTTCTGTTTGCCCATTTTCTTTTCCTTCTGACTATTCCTTCTTAATATTGAGTTTTTAATTTCAAATAACCTATACAAGGAAGTACGCATCTTGCTCGGCATGAAATATTAATTATCATGGATCGTATACAAGTTTTTTATATCCTTATATTTTAATGACATGATTGAAAATGTGTTACTAAACGTTCTTCAATTGCAGCTTATGAAAGAATAATTTCGTTAGCCAAGTATAAACATATATCATTTAATTTATATTAATTAAAGAGAATATTTAAGTACTAATAAGGAATATTTTACATTCGCATAAGTTTATGATAGTTTTCATACGGTTCATCAAACTTTTTCAACTTGAATTTTACTACTATAATAATGTATGGGTGAATTCGAGGAATTACCTTCCAATCATTTTTAAAAATTGAGTAATACTAAGCATTAATCCCCGGTCCACATGACGGTGGACCAACCTTATTTTACAAATTATACAACTTTTCTTTCCCACTGTTCAAATTGTGAAACTCTAATTTACATGTATTATGTAGCTCTATTTTTCCAGTATATTGTTTAGTCAAAAGAACGAAATTTCATCTCCGTATAAAGTTGGTATCATTTTTGTCAACAAAGTTTGGCAACTTGGCGACCATATAGATGCTTCTAGAAATTACTGGAGAAATTTATAACCTTTTGATTATGACATAAGCAGTTTTTTCTAGAAATAACTAGAAGGTAGGAGTCGAGCCCCTCAAGCAAATTTTTCGTGATGCTTCTTTTTAGTTAAATTCAACGCCTAGAAAGAAGTAATTTTCGAGCTTTAATACGTAAAGGAGAACATTTTCTTACATTTATTTAGTTTCCTAATAATATTTATTAATTTTTCGTTCTGCATAATGGCCTAGGAAATTAAGTCTCAGAAACCTTTGAAAGATTGGTTGAAACGAAACAGTAAAAATAAATTTTGCTTCAAAGCCATTATAAACCTGTTTTGGAGATTTATGATTTGTCATCCAAAAGCCTCTAACAAGAAATTTTGTTCAATATCGTTATGATGAGTGATGTGTGCTGTTAGCTATAAATAAAAATATTTATCTAAGTACTTTTAATGTGTGGCAATCTTTCATCTGCGTATCGATATTTGATTCCCGTAAGGAGTAATTGCTACTTTTATCGTGACAAAACAGTAATTTATAACTCTTGAAAAACGGCTCCATATTTCTTTCTTCTCAGACTGTTTTCCATTTTATTCAGCTTTTAACAGTAGATTGAAAATAACATGAATCAATTTTGTAAATTACGATAGATTAGCAATAAGTCTAATTAAAATAACGTATTATGACAACCATTTAAGGAAACAAATTGAAATTAAGAATGATAGTATGCTGGATAAAACATATTTTGCTTGCTCATAATACATGAACATATGTACAAAAATTATAATCAAACGAATATTTACTATGAGCAGTGCTCTATTATTTGTTATATAAAGTCCATATATTTCCATAAATTTAAAACTTTACTTATTTGTTTTTGTATCCCAAATTTTTTACTGCTAGAATTTCAAATTCCAGCACACAAATGTGCCTGTATTGTGTCATACAGAAGCTAAATATAGTTTGTGGAATGAAGTTCCATATATCTGTTGCATTTTGTCAGTCAATACAGGGACGCTGGTTAATGCTAGGCTGTGGATGACGCAGGAGTGGTCGTCAATGATGCCCCATTCGAGTTTGATTGGTTGAAGGTTTGGTAATCTTGCTGGACAAGACAGCATGCCGACATACTGTAGAACATCTCAGACAATACATTGTTACAGTAAGACCCAGCTTAACAATGTTTCATTTAGCGCTGTTTCGGTTTAATGCTCTTTTTGTTTTATTTGTGGGATTCGCCGAAATTGCGCTCAGCGTTAGGCTTCCCGATATCCGAAGCAGTTTATCTGTGTTTCATCTTTTCTGTGGTGTTATACGAACATACTTTTATCGTTCCAAACATTTGTTTACGTTATTGTAAGTATAAATTTAGATAATACAACGATTTCTATTGTGATAAATATTAGTATTTTTTTTTTGTTTTTATCAAGGGTGATGATAAAAACCACGAAAATAAAGATACAAGAAAAAACATCACAATGGAAACTAAACTGCAAGTAATTAGGAGATTAGATACCGGTGAGCGTCAATCTCACATTGGTTCTGCATTGAATTTGGAAAATTCAACAACGAGGACCATCCTTAAGAATAATGAAAAAATACTATTATCGGCACCTGAAACTACAAGTTTTGCAACTAGAATTACCCGTTCTAGAAATATTACAATGTAGGAAATGGATAAAAGACTTTCTATATGGATTGGCAACGAAATTGAACACAATCTGTCTTTACGCCAATCTACCTTGTTGATAAAAAGGCAGAAATTTGAAAATATAGAAGGGACTGAATTATCTCGGAAATGTAAACATGCTGACTTAAAATTTTATTTATTTTTATATGTATATTCGTTTATTATGCTTCAATGTTTGTAAGAAATATATATTTGTTTTATTGTTATAAAAACATAATTAATAAATTTAATGGAAAAATAACTGACCAATTTTCCACCCATCTTCCCCTTACCCCATTATTTACATGATGAGATAACCTCGTTTAATGCTGCTTCATATTATGCTCTACTTTGATGGAACGTATACCCGCGCTGAGCGGGATCTTACTGTATTTGGATGTTTACTAACCTGTGAGAAAACACTCCCTTGAATGCTTCCCAAATGGAAGTGCAACAATTGAATAATGAGATTGACGTACACAAAATTTCAGTTAGGGTGTAAGAGGTAACCACTTGATTGCTCCTGCTAACATAGGATTTCCCTTCACCAAACTTTCAGGTCTAGGTCATTGTGTCTAAGTTGCAAATAGGTCGGTTGCAAGAGCTCACCTGATCTGCTTCTAACTAATATACAACCATTATTAGCACCAAAGCAGAACCCACTTTCATCAAAAATGCAACAGATTGCCACTCTATCCTCCAATGAGACCTAGCTTGACATCACTAACGTTCAGACCCACAGTGGTTTGGTTTCAGTGGAAAATGCATTGCAGAGTGTTTGTCTCGGTATTGTTCTTGAAATAACCAAATTGTAACGGTTCGTTTTGCTATTGTCCTCACAACTAAAGCTTGAATTTCTGCTGCATGCGCAGTATAAGGCCTCACGGATTTTCTCCGAACAAGACGGCCTTCCTTCTAAGCAGCGGATTGAGGTTCAAATTTTCTTTGCCTTTATAAACGACCTCTTTCAAACTCAATGAAACGTTGCTGTGTGATGGTTTCTTAATCTTCTTGAAAGCATTCTTAAGTAATATCGACTCACTACGCTAAATTTTAATTATAAATAACCTCAAGAACGTTATGACACGTATTTCAAGAAATTGATTCGATGCTCATTGTGGCGCTACCAGTGCAGGTTATACTCCTGGCAAGAATCTTAAATCGTAGATACTTAAACACGCCTAACAAATTTCATTTATCAAACACAACTGCTTGGTATCAGAATCTCATCTAGCAGTGTATATATAAAACACAAAACACATCATGCATAAATTTATTTTTAAAAAGTATAAAAATATCCTTTACAGTTTCAGTCAAAGAAAGAAAAAAGTTGTTAAAAAAATGAAAAAAAAATTGATAACCTGGAAATGAAAATATAAAAAAAAGGCTCAAAGGAAATGTTATTTAAATAAAAAAACAAGTAATATAAAAATAAAATTTTAAGTCAATTCCTTCTTAGATTTACAAAGAAAAATTTTATTTTAACTAATTTTTATTAAATAGTTACAATTAATATAAATATGTACATACATATGACAGAATCAAAACCTTAAACCGTAATTAATTTCTATTAATTATCATTAAGGTATCGTATTATCATCCAAACCAATCGCGTATAAAAAATTTCAGTTCAACTGAATACCTTAAAACGTGAGAAAAAAACCTGTTCAAGTTTTGACACAAATCAGCAAAATTGTCGCTAAGGCGCCAACGTGGCAGTATTTGTAATTTTTTAAATAATTAGCTTTCATCAATCAATTTTTAGTAATTATATTTAAATTATTGCATTTTTATCTCAAATAATTCTGTATAAAGTATTTCAGCTCAATTGAGTGCTTAAAAATTTATTTTATAAGCGATTGAAAATTCCACCAAGATAAATAAATATATAGAGAGTTGGAGATAATAAAAGAAATTGAACATGTTTTTAATTCTCTAAGATTTTACAAGACAACATACAAAGGTAAATTAAATGAAACAAAAAAAAAAGAAAAAGAATAAATCTGAAAAATTAAAATTCACTAATTGGTGCAAAGAACACAATGGAAAATAACACGTGACAAAATGCAAATTGCTGATATTAAAAATTTTTAATCAGTTTTTGTAATAAAAAAAATTAAAAATTGAGTTCATTTTGTTCATTTTATAAGAAATAAATAAATAAAATTTTAAGTGCTTAAATACTTTATAAAGTACACTTGCGAAACTTAGACTGTTGAAAACAGAACTGATGTTCTTTTTCGAAGCAAGATAGAATATAACCAGTGAAGTTAGTTTAACAAGAAAATGGTTAAAACGAAATATAGGTAAACAGAGCATTTCTCAAACTGGGAAGGGGGGCGTGTTCCCTAGGAGGCCGTGATAACTATACAAAGGGGGACGCGAGCACATTGAAAAGGCGCAAAGAAAATATTATTTAAAAAATATTAATTTATTGAGAAAGTAAACAAACAAAATATATTCTGGCATAAGAAAAAATAAAATACACATTTACACTGATATAATACACTTATAAATGTTTCAGTATTGCACAATATATTTTATAATTAACTAGCGGACCCGACAGACATTGGCTTGTACATGCATCTTAAATTCAAAAATGCCAAATTTTTATGAATAAGCGTCAACAATCTGAACCGTTTTGATGAAAATTTGTGTTAAAAAGTTACTACAATATCTAAAGTCATTACATATACGGTTATCACAATTGGATCAATAGATAATATCCAGAAATGTTTTGAAATAATAAAATAAAATATAAACAACGTTAAGTCAAACTTTATTGATTTTTGAAGCTGAAAAAGAAACGACACAATCATATAAACACACAGAAATGGTTTGAAATATTCAAATAAAATATAAGCAAAACAAAAATGACAGTTCCCAAATTAACAAATTAAAATCCATATGTTAAAAAAAGAGGGAAGTTAATTAAAAATTTTAATCTTTAAAAAAATCTAAAGTGAATATCGAAAAATAATTTCGTAGTGAACAACATTAGGAAATATAGTAATTATGTGCCAAGTTTTATACTTCTGAGTTGCTTAGAATTGAAACACACACAAAAACTGTTTCTCTTATTAGCATAAATTTCCAATAAGAAATAATTTTAAACAAAAAAAAGTTTAATAATGTGTGTAATCAATTAGCTACACAAATAGATTTGAAGGTTAGGATAATACTAAATCGTCGCTTTTCTTGGCGCGCATTAGCACAATAAATAGCACACGGGTTAAGACAATTATGCGTTTTAAGGTTTATAATTAATAAATATTTAACTAATCATGATATCGGACTGAATTGTGAATGTAAACCATTCTCGAATCCACTGGAACAGACACAAAAAATTTCATCAAGAAGAGGAGTTTAAAAGAGGAGTTTAGTCACATACACACGCACAGAAGATTTTTATGTATAAAGATTTTACACACACACACAATTTTAAGTTATGAACAAGCTTAATAATTACTAGTGACCCAATGGGCTTGTCATATATAAAATTATATACAAAAGCTAACGTTTATCTTGATAATTTGTACAGTTTATAATTAATATCTTAACTGCCGATTAAATGTCAAGCAATTGTCACTGGGTAATAGCGAAATAATGCAACGGTACCGACAATCTACTATGTATTTCATGTGTTTTTTCACTTAACAGGAAACAAATTTCCCTTCTCTTAATAAATCGTCCGAGAAAGTTTCTGTATTATTGTCCTGTCCTACTGTGTTTCATTGGAAGATTTTGTTGCAGTAGACAATGATAATGTCTGTACAGCCTCAATTATGACAGACAAAGACATTTTGGAGATTGTTTAAATCTCAAAAAATATCATTGGTGCAGTTTCGCACGACGAAAATAGAATAAATAATTTAGCTCCTGTTCCCACGTCATTCGGAATGGGGAACATCATAAGAAGTAGGCTCAGTTATTTAGACACCCACTCCAATGGAGAAATGATTAGCAAAATGAATGGCCTCAAATAGTTGTTGTTTTTTTACAATTTAATGCTAAACAAGTTAATGCGAAGAAAAATATCAGATTTTTTTCCAAAAATTCAGTGCATGTTTTCTTTTATTTTTCACCAAATTTCACTGAGTTCTTGTGAATGTTTTTAATTCATTAATGTTTGTTAAATACTTGCACATATGCATATTTAAATAAATAAAATGTACTTTAATAAACTTAATTGATTTAATAAATACTATATATATATATATATATATAAATATATATATATATATATCACACATATATATATATATAAATATACAGTCAAACCTCTGTATTCCAAACCTCAAAATTACGATTTTTCTATCTAGCCAACTTTTTCCTCGGACCAAGAAAATTTCACGATTTACTTAGTAAAATAACCTCTGAATAGCGAAATTCATTTTCCATATAACGAACTTTTTCTCTTGTGATTCACTTTTTCTCCCTATTTTTAGACTATTTCTGGACATTTGAGTTATTATCCTTATTAACATAATTTATGGTGGTCATAAATCTTGAACTGATTTTATAAGATGCCTAAAACACCGAGAGAAATAGAATTCTGTGTGTTTCATTGAAGAATAGCAACATTTAACCCCCATTGACCAGCTCTCTGGAAACATTTTGATGTCCTCTTTCTACATCAGTGGAGTTGTTCCGTGTCCCCGTGTCCTTGAACTAGCCTCCATTCATTTGTAGGGTTCATTAGTCTTCATGGTAATTTTGCTCCTTGAAACTCGAAAATGTCAAAAACGAAAGTGCTTGAGTATCAAAGAAAAAAATTTAGTTTATCAGGAAGTGGATAAAGGCATCAAGAAACTTACCTTGGAGTTGTTCTTCCTTTCTTTTCTTTTATTATAGGTAATATATATAAAATTAATATATATTAATTTACAAAAAGGTGTCAAAAATTTCTTTTTTTAATATATAGTGTTTATGAGTTTAAAATTTGTTTTATGTAATTTATAAAAAAAATGAAAGATGAACCTCTATATTACGAATTTTCCATATAACGAACTTTTTCGGGATTTTGCGACTTCATTATATAGATGTTTGACTGTATATATATATATATATGTATATATATATATAAATATATGTATATACATATATATATGTATACATATACATATATATATACATATATGTATATGCTATTTAATTATTATTATTTAATATATTCATTTCTATTTAGCTTATAGTATATATTATTCTTAATTTTCTTATAATAAGTTTAGTTACTAAAATATATATAGATGGCGCCATTATTCTTAGTTATGCTGTGTTTTTGTTCTTGGTGTCAGTACATGAATGGAATCTTTATACATCGGGTAAGATTTTAGTTTCTTCGCACATTTTCATTATTATTACTTATGGTCATAATCATTGTTAACCTCTTTTGAAAATATTTTTGTTTATACATATTTATATTTGTCTATTTCACCCGGATTCCTATAGTAATTTAATATTCCAATTATATTCTACTGTATTTTATTCACCCACGTGGGTTTTGGGGCCTTTGCCTTTGTTTAACTTCTATGCTATTATGTCGAAAATTTCTGCTGGAGGGGAAGGTTGAGATCTCACAAAATACTGTTTAACCCTGTTACACTTTCGAAGCTAGTGACAGCTAGGGAAATCATTATAGTTTTTCCACTCTAGCTAAATTTTACTTTGTTGGTTTCTAATGGTCCAATGTTATTGGTTCTTTCGGTTTGTTCCTAAGATGTTTTAGGATTTATTAGACTTCTTTTTAATGTTTTCTGCTTTATATATATATATATATATATATATATATATATATATATATATATATATATATATATATATATATATATATATATATATATATATATATATATATATATATATACATATATATATATATATATATATATATATATATATATATATATATATATATATATATATATATATATATATATATATATATATAATATACATATATATATATATAATATACAAAAATTAAAGGCGAGACGGTTTTTTTCAATATAACTTTCAATAACTTTGTAAAAAAGCTTTCCAGATCAACACATTTAATACCGTAAGATCCCCAATACGTAAGAACATGTTAATGTAATCAACACTTACTAAAAGAGAAATCAGAGGGATAAAAAGAAGCTTGATTGAAAAAGTAGCATGGAGCGCAATGCGACTGAAGGCCGAAACATCCCTGTGATGGGTGTACAGCAAGAAACATCCGGTCTTTAGTAGGGGATATGATCTCCCCTGACTGCTAGGCAGGTTTCACAGCGTCTGCCCATGCTGAGAATGAGGGTGTCAATGAGTTGTTGAGGCATTGCTGCCCATTCGTCTTGCAGCGCCAATCGAAGCTCCCGAATCGTTACTGGTGGTAATCTACGAGCTGCCAAGCGTCTGCCTAGAAAATCCCATACATGCTCGATGGGATTGAGATCCGGAGATCGTGCCGGCCAATTCATACGTTCAATATCCTCACTCTCTAAGAGCTGTTCGGCAGCTACTGTGCGATGACATGGTGCATTGTCGTCTATGAAAAGGAACTGCAGACCCATAGCGCCTCTAAAAAGACGCACATATGGAAGAAGAATCTCGTTACAATAACGGGTCCCGTTGACTTAGCCTGCGTCGAAGATGTGAAGTTCTGTACGACTTCTAAGCCTGATGCCTCCCTAAACAAGAACACCACGACCTCCATACCTGTCCCTTTCAATGATGTTCGAGGGATGATTGCGGCTTCCCCGTTCTCTCCAGATGAGAATGCGATGAGAATCGCTACTCAAACTGAATCTACTCTCATCTGTAAAGAGTACTCGTCCCCATTCATTGTCTCTCCAATTCCGGTGTTCCCGGCACCACAGAGAACGCCTTCTCCGGTGGGCAGGCGTTAGAGGTACACACCGTATAAGCCGTCGTGCAAACAGACCACCACCGTGCAGTCTTCTGGCCACGGTAAAACGCGATATCGGTCGTCCAGTCGCCTGTATCGTGTGTCTAGCGATTTCTTCCTCTGTCTGCCGCCAGTTTCTTCTGGCCTGTAAGACAATGTACCGGTAATATGCGGTTGCGGTTCCTCGTGGACGACCACTACTGGACTCCCGGATAGCTGTTCCTGTAGTGTGAAATTGTCTACAAAGTCGTGAAACGATGCTGTGAGCAATTCCGATTTCTGCAGCCACACTTGTCACACTGCGGCCTTCCTCCAACTTCCCAATGATTCAACCTCGGGTAAAAGCATCCAGATGTCGTCTAACAGATTGATTATTCGCCATTTCCCGCTGAGGCAGCAACTCGGTGTGATTTTAACTGCTATACGGCGTGCAATCTCTTTGCCAGAAATACTGTTCTTACACCGACAACATGCTTTATACTACTCAGACACTCCCCCATTACGTCTACCTGCATATCTGCGCATGTTCTACCGTACATCACCTTACTTAATCTTCTGATTGGTCTTTCTGTCCGCTCTGCCTCTTCGTTCAGCTGATATGCTAATTTTTCGACTTCGTCCTTAATTTTTGCACACCAGTGTATATATATATGTATACACTCAAGAGCGAAAACTTAATGACCACCTTTACATTTTGAAATGAACTCGCCTGAATGACGTGGAAGGCACGTGATCAGGTGGAAGTGGTATTTTTCTGCTGCTGGATAGTCTGAATAATCATTCTTTCACTTACTTCTGTGTGTGATGGGAAAGGTTGCGGATCCAAACGACTTTGATAGAGGGCAGATTGTAATGGTTCGAAGGCTCGGAACAAGTATTTCTGAAACTGCACGACTCGTGGGTTGTTCGCGATCAACAGTTGTTAGTACTTATGCAAAGTGGATGAATGACGGTGAAACCAGCAATAGACGACATGGTGTTGGACGTCCACACGCTATCAAAGAAAAATGTCGTCGGAGACTGTCTCGCATGGTGAAGCAAAAATGGAACCAGACAGTGGCTCAGCTGAGAGTCCTATACAATGCAGTGCCATGTGAAATAGTATCGGAGCTCACTGTTCAGCGGACACTGTTGTATATGGGCTACGCAGCAAACATCCCACTCGTGTCCCTTTGCTGACCAAGCATCATTGCCAACTGCGCTTGCGCTGGACCAGGGAACATGGCAACTGGTCCATGGATCAGTCTGAAAGAGTTTCCTGGTCAGATGAATCACGGTTTGTGATTCATCACGCTGATGACCGTGTCATGATACGCCGTCTTCCAGGCGAACAGCTGCTCCCTCAATATAGAGTAGGTCATACACAAGCAGGTGGTGGCGGTATTATGCTTTGGGGAACGTTCTGTTGGGCGTCTCTGGGACCCGTGGTTGTGGTAGAGCAGGCCATGAATGCTACATGGCATCTGAACATCATTGCGGACCAGTTATACCCTTACATGGCCTCT
Source organism: Trichonephila clavipes (assembly GCA_019973935.1). Classification (NCBI taxonomy): domain Eukaryota; kingdom Metazoa; phylum Arthropoda; class Arachnida; order Araneae; family Nephilidae; genus Trichonephila; species Trichonephila clavipes. Next base: position 1,597,016 of record BMAU01018426.1, read on the forward strand.
CTTTTTCCAGCTGGAAATGGAATGTTCCAACAGAACAACGCCCCGTGTCACAAGGCTAAAATTGTGTTAGAGTGGTTCCAGGAACATGATGCTGAATTCCATTTAATGACCTGGCTGCCTAACTCACCGGATTTAAATATGATAGAACACATTTGATATGCCATGGGACGGAGCAGCTCAGAGTTCAAAGACCACCAATTCGCAATATCTCGGATTTGCGCGACTGTTGCTTAAACATCTGGTATAATCTGTCCCCGGCTATCTACCAAGGACGTGTGGTATCCATGCAAAGGCGTATTGAAGCTGTGGTGCGCGCCAAAGGAGGGGCAAATCGCTATTCACCGGTGGTCATAATGTTTTGGCTCTTAAGTGTATGTGTGTGTGCGTGATGAATCCTCGAGCCTTCAAGTGTCAGTTGGGGTAAAACTTTTCAGAACAACTCAACCCACCTCCCGCATAAGTACTTTGACTTCGACTTCGGTAAACATTTGGTGACCACGTGAACGAACGACACACTGGCTCCTGATCGTCGCTGAAAATAGGACTCATTTTGTCATAGCTTGGAGTAAAGACTGGTTTGCTGAATATTGAAATAAAATATAATATGATAAACGGCTGCACGTTGCATTTCTCCTGTCCATCAAAAATTACTCCAATACATGATACACACACACATATATATATATATATATATATATATATATATATATATATATATATATATATATATATATATATATATATATATGCAATGTATTTTAACACGAACACTAATTCAGATTCTTCAGTTTCGTGTTAAATGATTTTCTAGGTAATTAAAATAGCTTTTTTAAACGCACACACACACACAATATACATATGTACACATGAAATTTGTAATTTTTGTTATATATAAATATATTATTTCCTAGATAAATGTACTACATTTTATAGTTCATGAGAGCCAACTCTAATCTTTTTTTTTGTTTATATCTATTGATTGACTTAAATAATATCATTAAGATTAGAAATAACATACTTTGTACCATTCATTAGCTCCGATTCCTTTCGTTGTACTTTTCCGAGTAATTGAACTGCGTGGATGGGTGTTCTGAGAGATATCATTGATACAAGTGGATGCGTTTGAAACGAATTTAGAAGATCCGAATGAGACAATAGTTGTACCAATTTGTGTCATCCATCAAATTTATAGCGTATTATTACTTTATAGTACCTTAAATTGCATTACGTAATTTTTGACCAAAGTATGAATACTATTTTATGTTTAATAATTAAGGAACTGCATTTAACTATGATGAACCTGTTATAAATTAATAAGCTATAAAAAGTTTATGAATTCGTTACTTTTTAGTAGAAAAGTAGCTAATTTTGAAATGCTAAACTGGAATTATAATTTATTTATTTTTGAGTTCCTCAATAATTTATTCAAATATAATTTAATAATTTTAATAATGTATTGTGATGTTTTAAATTAACATAAAAGTACAAATGCATAAATATAAAAATAAATTATATAAACACACAAATTCAAGTATTTTAAACCCTTTTTTTTAATTTTCAGTTCTTATTTAATACTCATTTTAACCCCTTTCAGGTTCATTTTATTTCTGGATTATGAATAAAAGATATCATTTTTTATGCTTATTTTCAAACATAGATATCTTTTGAATCATAATAGCGCTATCCACATGTGAATTTTCATAAAAATTATTACAAAAAAATGATATTTAAATAAATGAGTATTATTTCCCGTAACGTTGGCTTTCTGTAAGGCAGAAATCCTTAGAATTTGGATTCAATTCACACACTAACTATGAATATAAGGATTACAATAACTAACTTTTATCTTCAATAACAAATTCTATTGACATCTTTTGCTCTTATATAAATTATTATGAAATTATAAATCAAAATTCAATGTGCATGATAAACTCCTTCAGACAACCTTGAAAAAGAGTGTTCAGCAGATGTTCATCCTCTTTTTGCAGAAAAATCCACCGATCGGTAAATTTCAACTATGTGAGATCATAAAAATCCATTTTGAAATAATTTGAAAGAGAGCAATTGTGCAGTGTAAATTTTCACAGTGCCCAAGCCCAACTTAGGATGAGCCAGAATCTTAAGTTCTGCCTTCTCGAGTTTATTTCGAATAATAATCGGGATTTGGGTATTATTATTTAAAAATATGCTGTAAAATATGCTTTTGAAAAGTAAGTTTAGTTACCCTAGGGGGGAGTCTGTAACCCCTACAAGGCGCGTCCTCAGGGGGCGGATCGGGGAATGCCTCTATTGGTTTCCAATAGGTGGTAGAAGGGAAATAAAATACCTTCCGCGGACCAACAGACATGCGGTTTAGTCAGTCTTCCTCCCAAGTGGTTCCTCGCCTAAAGGAAAGCTGCATAATACCCTTCGCCATGCGCCAACCGCATTTATTTGATTTTTTTTCAATTTGAAGAATTGGCCAAAAATTATGGACAGTACTGGTCTAGATATTTTATCCAAATTAGTAAGGCTTGGCCAGCGGAAACAAGTATGTCTCCAGTGGATTCCATCACATGTGGGTATGCCTGGGAACGAAGCTGTTAATGAGCTGGCTGGTAGGGGATGTGATCTCCCTAAACCCAGTTCCACTGTCTTAAACCATACGGAAATTCATTCTTTCCAAAGAAATAAAATGAATTTGACTTGGCGAAACCCTTCTGCTCACCACTGGTACGCAGCTAAGAGTCCTGGTCTATCTATACAGTGCAGGGTTCCAGGGTCCATCAGACGCGCTTTAGAAGCGGTCACCTACGTGTATGACACTATTACGCGGAAAGGTCGAATGGACTTGGTGTAGGCTTTTCTGCTTCAAAGGGGCTGGAAACAACAACAACAAGTTCAGTTAAGTAGATTGGTTGAATGTTTACTGTACGGCCTTTCAAAGCTGCACTAGTGGTACTGGCATTGTATCTCGTAATTTCGAACCCCAGCCCCGTGACAAGAACAACGCCTGAGCTGGCCTACTCTCTAAACTTTCGCACCATAACAATGCGAGTACTTTGAACCTCTCTCGACATATTTAGCGGGCACCATCTCCTCTACTCGGCGAGTCTTTATTTGCAACATGCCTTAAACCCTTAACTTGAAAGTAACAATGCCGGACACGACCATTGGCCACATGGTTACTGTGGTCACTTGTATACGGTGCATTAAACAAACGGCATGCACAGGTAATTAAACGAAAATGTGTCCACAAACTAGTATCGTACATGGTTAATTTTAACATAACCTCACAATTTTATATAAAAGCAAGTTTAGTACCTTAATAAGCCATGTAACATTATTTAGGTTTAATAATTATTTGTATAATTGTATTTAATCTGAAAATTATAAAATTAAAACTTTTAAAAATGCATTAATTATTTCAATAGTTTAGTTCATTTACTATTGATTAATTACTAATCTGTTGTTGTTAATATAAGAAATATTTAGATTTGAAGGTGCACGAAATGTAACCAGTGGTCAAGGTTGTGAGCTCGTGACCGGCGTTGTCAAATCATGGGTTCGAAACCCAGGATCACTGAAGACACAGCATGAACAGGTACTAAGTCACGTTTATATATATATATATATATATATATATATATATATATATATATATATATATATATATATATAACTGCATACGCTCTAAGCCCTTCCTTTGATGTGATGTTGAAGTTTGGGGAGGGGGAATAACCTTAAGTGTGTGTGTGTATTGTCCTCTTAACATTTTGAGGACGGCTGGCCGATATAAAGGCCAAAAGGAACAGACCTTTAAAAGACGGCTCTGGCCGGTGTATCGGCCACGCAATGCTTTCCCCTCTTAACAGCTTTCGAAACAGCATGAGGCCTATTACAGACCTGGAAAATCATTTGCTTGACCGGTTTCTTTTGTATTTAAAAAGGAGGGGAATACAGTTCCCTCTTTCACCCTTATCTAGAAATCCCTCTTTTTTCCCTTATGCTTAAATTCTCACTAGCGGAGAGTGCATAGTTATTTTTTCAAGCGATTTTGTCATCTCGATTACCTAATCATTTCATTTTAAACCAATTTGATTTTTTAAAAAATGCCTAAACGTAAAAGGGGACTTACCACTGATGAAATTCAGAAAGTTTTAGCAGATTTAGAAGATTAAATTTTTGATGATTCTGATTCCGATTGTGAGTTAGAAAATGAGGAAGATGATCTGATCTCTGCTCAAAAAAGTAACACATTGTTAAAAGTTTTGTGTAATAAACGCTCAAAATAGTGTAAATAATTTATGTCTAAAAAAGTGTAATATTACTTTCTGTGATATTTATTTTATGTTAAAATTGTAATATTCGCAAGCAGCCGTTTCTTAAATTATAATGGCGATTCAATGAAAAACATAGTGAAATGTTAACGATAGAATCAAGTTGACAAATGTCTAGCTACTGTTATAGCTCGAGCTTTATTAGAACTTTGTAAGACCCGCCGTGTAGGGAAGTGATGCACGTTAATACTTTATCCTCCGCATTAGATTTACTGCAGGTTTTTTCATACAATATTTTTTTTGATCACTACATTGAAAATTAAGGGATATACATAAACAAAATACTCCACTTTGGGAAATTTAATCCGTTAGAGCTAATAAATTAATTAAAATATTCCACTGTAAAATTAATTGTATACATCGTTCACTTAAAATAAATAGTCAAATCGTTTTCAAAAAGCTGTTAAGTATTGGTAGAATATTCCTTCTCTAAATTGGAGCGGTGTGGTACTTGCGAGAAGGGGGTGCCAGCTCAGGTGTCATCCACGTCTTGACCATAAAATTACGTGGTCCGTTGCCAAAAGCTTAACAGTGTGACGTTAATATTAACTAACTCCAAAAATTACAGTATATATAATTATTTTTATACTTAAAAATGCAATATTCGCCTATTCAATTAAAATTACAGCGTTATAATTAATTACTAAACACAAACAAATTTTGAAAACTTGTCCAAATGATGTAGTGTGGAAGAGAAAGTTTATTTACTTTAAGTACCATAACGGATAAAAGCATTTATTGTGAAAAAAATAGATCAATTTCTTAATTCCAAATGTGCATAATAAAATCATAAAAAAGGCATTCAAATAAAAGAGAGATGTATAACAACCTCTCCCTTCAAAATTTAGTTTTATTCTGAAATATAAAAAATTAGGATTATGCTGATCACAGGAATTAATTAGAAGCGAGCGCCATGCGTAGCCAAAACAAAAAGGGTTTCTTTACAAACAAAAGATATATATATGCTGTCGTGGGCTTTTGCAGCGCACGCCAGAATTGCTTGAATGGCAGAATTTTTCCTACCTACTTGACAAATATCGTTATATTTTGGACACTTCACACAATATCTTTATAAATTATATATAGCCTATGTGTTCTTCTGATGTATAAGCTATATTACTGTAAAGTTTTCATTAAAACCATTCAGTTGTTTTTGCGCGAAAGACGGCCAAACATCCTCACAAACTTTCACATTTATAATACATATCTAGATTACAATGTATTACTGTACAGAAACGTATTTTTACTGTTATCTTACGTTATGCCTGAATGAAGAATTTTTTAAAAAATTTATATTGAAGCATAAAAAACGCGTATTTTTAATGGTGTATAAACAACAAAAAACAAAAAAAGAAAAGATATTTACAACAAAAAATTACAGAAATATTCGTTACAGATTCTTAAAATTATCCATTTTAATCCTTCGACTTTATTTATAAAATGCACACGAAACTAACTTCGACATTTTTATTATAACAATTGATGTATAAAAAGTCGAGTATTCGAACCAGAAACTCTTAATTCCGATATAATTTCTTTGAAATTTGTAGAAAACATATATTACAAGCTCTTCAACATAAGAAAAAAAGCCTCGATTTATACAAAAATTAAAAGCAAAATGAAATCCTTGCTTTTGTCAAAATTATTCTTTTGAAATTTCTACAGTGTTGGATTTCCTGATTTAAAAAATTAAAGTAAGTGTCCTTTATAATAATAATTACAAAAAAATTGCAAAAATGCTCTAAAATCTATCTGAAGAATAAATATAATCAGAACGTAGTCTAATAGATAGTTATATTGAAGTAAAAAAAAAAAAAAAATGTGTTTGTTCTCTTTTTTTTTTCGCCCAGTTATTCGTGAGTCACACTTTTTAGGTATGATAGTACAAAGAAAAAAGTGTTCGTTTGCGCTCTAAGGCTATTCAACTTTTGAAACTGAATACAGAATCAGATGGTTCTTGTAAATGAGCATGAAAGCAGGTTGTAAAATCTTTTATATGGATAAAGAATGCTTGCCCTCTTGATTATTGTTGATGCTTTAGTTTTTGGTCATTGTTGATTTTATCCTATGCCTTTTTTTGGTGTAATAAAACCTAGAAGTGCACATCTGCCTTCTTGTAAATATTCCAAGGTTACTTTCAAGTAGCCGGAAAACTATTCTTCCTCTAGTTGCCGTAATAAATCTTTAGAGAGTGCATTCCTTTTCAATGAAATTATCGTACATAGGATAAATAGAAACTATGCCGACCAAGCCCTTCTTCAAGAATGTCCTATTCTATGGCGAACGTTATTAGAGAATGAAAGTAACCCTCTTCGCGGGGAACTGATATTGTGTTAGATTTTGAGAGATAAGGTAAATGCACCCAATCACTAAGGGCAGTGATCCGCAACCCCCGGTCCGCGGATCAAATGGTGCCGGGCTATCTAAAGAACATGTAACTATATTTTACTCTGAAGGCATATTTAAATGTAACTAAAATAAAATTGTTAAATCAAAACAATCTAAAATATAAATAATCAACGTGTCCCTCCCTTATGCACAAACTCACACACCAAAGTCAGTTCATTACCGCACAAAAATCAGAGCTGTAATCTTAGAATTTAAGCAATAATATGCAATTATTTTGAAATTTTAAATAAAAAGTAAGGATTATTCAAAGGCTAAAAATATCCCTTTTTTGTACAAAAAGTGAAAAAAAAATTAAGAAGTCCCAATATGTTACCCTTACAAAAGAAACAATTAATTAGAAATAAGAATAATATAATCCTTTTTGAATAAACAAGTTTGTCGAGATGCATGAAGCTCCTCGGCAACTTAAATATGTTTGTAGTCATAATATTTATTTATCAGCTTATTGTTTGCGTTTTACTATCAAGTATTCTAAGAATTCAAAGAATTTTCTCTTTTTTACTAATGAAAACAATTTATTAATGTTGGAAAAAATATAATTTTAAATTTCTAATGTATATTTAAAGAATTTATTTTTAGGAACACGAGGTATATATAAATTGATAAATTATTAATATTTCATTTACGAGTTCTATTAGGTCAAAGTAATAAGACGGACCTCGTAATTTAAATTAACGAGAACAATAGTCGAGCTAGAGCTCCCACTTCTTATTTTCACACCACGGCAACGTAAGGACTTTGATTTTATGCGTATCAGCTCTGTTACACAATGGAACCTCTAATCATGACCATTTTTCAATAAAAACATGTAGTGATACAATGTCGCACTATCCAACAAGGGCCAAACACTTATAGGCTTAGGATATTCATAATAGCATAATGAAACACTTAACTGCTATTAATCATATATTTGCCACAGTAAATGTTTTATCATAATTTTCTGTATATATAAGAAGAATTAGATCAAAATAAAAGATTTTTATTTTTGAAAGATGCTTGTTATAATAAATGTAGATTTAATCTTAGGATTCCTTGAGTACTATGAATTCTAATGTATCATAATATAATGGATTAGGGAAAAATAAAAAATGACAATTATATACATCAAATCTTTCATTCCTTTATGGAAGATATATATGGAAAATCCTTAAGAGGATTTAAATTTTTAAGATTTTTTCTGGCATGTTCTAAAAAAGAAAACAATTATAAATTGAGCAACAATGAAGTTTCCAAAAAGGATTTATGGCAATATGTTTATTGATATGCAGATGCTTGTAAGAGCTTTTAAACTCATTTTATTTTCGATTTGAGAAAGTCTGAACTTTGCATTATAACATAAAGAGACATGATCAGCAATTGGGCTTTTTATTTTATTTTGTATTTTTGCTTATAATTATGTGCAAGTTATGAAGAATCATATTATTTACTTCTTATTTCTAATTTGACTATTTTAAATTTTAACACCAGGTGTGTATCAAAAGTATTTATATATATGAATAAAAATAAATTTAAAACATTTTATAACTATTTTAATAAGTTTAATTGAAAATCAAAATATAAATATTTTTTCTTAAATAAAATCAATTAAATTTAGATTAGTTTAACCTTTTCCTACAATGATATAGGCGTTTATTTTTTTATGAAATTCTTTATATTATCACCTCTGTTTTGTGCTAAAATTTCTTGAATTTTCTTGAACTGAAAACATTAGTAATTACTTTTTCTTCAGAAAAATGTTTTCTATTTGTGTTTAGGGACTTTCTAAGCCGTGAACATCCCCACTATTCAGCGGGGTATCAACAATTTTTATCCGCCGATGTATGGTGTCATAAATCAGCTCGAAAAAGGGGAGTAAAAGTTCGCTAGAAAATTTTTCTCACAAATACCGCCGTCTCCAAAAGGTTAACTTGTCCTTTGTTCAAAATTGCGAGGTTCTCAGCACCAACAGCCCTCATGTAGCTTCAAAGTGTGATCTAAAAATATATCAATTCAAATCACCAAATTAATGGATATGACCCTGCATCTCATAGCCTTTAGGAAAGATGTCTCTCTAGTCGATGAATTAAGTTTTAATCACAATGTTTTTCCCTTTGGGAAGTAAAACGTATTTTCTTGATCTTTTACCACTTTAATGTACAATATAGTGTCCTATTCGTAATGACAGAGATATATTCATAAAAATTAATTTAATTTTCAAAATTCCTTTAAATTTTTTAGTAAACATAATTTGATTTGTTTTACTTTTACCTTCTGTATAGTTATTTATCAAAAACTCATATATAATTTGTTACCATGCTATTGCATTGTTGATATATATTCCGAATTTTGCTTTATTTATAGTAAAAAAAAACGTTTGTTTTATACATTATATTTCTTTGTAAAAAGTATTGTTGTTATTATTACCATTTTGCACTACCACATATTTGTCAAAAACAAAATCAAGTTGTTTATCGAATTACAACACATATTGCATGGCACTGCTAATATTTTGTTCCAGAATTTTCATTAAAATACTACTATGTTCAAAACGCATCCGGAATGGAATCACAAAATAAAAAAGTATCAATTTATTGGTCAGAATTTACAATATATATCTAAATTTATCTCTTCAAACTTCAATACACTTCTTCAAAGGGTCTTTTTTTCTAATTCACAAAACATAATTTAAAGTAGCTTCTACGAAGCCCCCTCATGGTTTGTATCTAACGTTCCTTTATTGCACCAATGGACTTGAAATGGGGATTAGGAAGATTCACAATTCAAGTCATTTTCAGTGAATACAAAAGGCGCAAAACACTGAAATAGCAATATTTATTGACAATCTTGGTATTTCAGCGAAAGTCATAATCGTGTGAAATAAACGAAGTGTGTGAAAATTTATCTCTCACTAAAAATAAATTTATTTTTAGACGATAAAGTGAAACAAATTCATGGTTGTAGTCACATATTGAAATAAGATGAAAAAAATTAGATAAGTTTTCGGTGTTTATTTGCTACAGGCGTACTTTAAAAACTAAATGCACGTTTTTTTTATCTCCTTTGTGTGTTAAAAGCTGCTCTTATGAATATGATTTTACTCTTCAAATTGAAAGAATTTTGTAAGAGAAAATTATTATTTTTAAAATAGTTAAAATGTAGAATGCACACTCTTTGTATTATGCACTAGTGAATGTTCTATGACATTTTGAACAAAGTGTACTGCTTTAACAAAAATAATGGTTTTAATTGCTTCTATTTTTACATTATTCTACATTACAATATATCTACTGATAATTTCATTATTTTGTTATAAGGTGGTAGAGAAACAGATAGACTTTTTAATATATTCAAGACATAATAGTAGATGAAGTTATAAATAAACTTATAATTTGTAATTTTCTTGGTGATTTCTGTATATCATATAATAAGAAAGAAATTTTAGAATCTTAACCACTTGACTACTTTCTATACACTGTACGGACTACCGAAAGCTGGTTACAACCGGTTTGCCCGTATTATAAGTTTATTGAATATGATATTAGTTATATGAGATTATTAGTGCTGGTGTGTTAAGAAGTGCATTGTGTCCATCGTACTGAAGTACTTTTTCATGTCGGATTTACTTTATGGTGAAGGCATCTTCATTAAAAGAAAGAATTTAGGTTCTTGAACATATTCGATAAAGAACAGGGATTGGCAAAGCAACTTGCAATTTGCTGCTTAAGAAGAAAGGAAAATAGAAAGATAATCCAAAAGAGCCGATATTATCTATGTCCCCACTGAAATGTAAGACCTAGTATTACACCATGCTTCAAATTGTGTATATGTATATATATTCACACACACAAAAAGTCCTCAAACGTTTGAAAAATAGGTAAGGACATGCCTTTTTTTTATTTATGCAAGATTTCTTAAAAAACTATTTGAAATATTCATTATAACATGTAGAGTGATTTATAAAAAGAAAACATTAAGAGGTTTTAGTGTTCTACAATTATAAAATAGAAAAGAGTGTAAAAATGTATAAAATGAAAAATTTAAATATTTTTTCTTCCATTTTCGCATTCTGTTAAGTATTATGCTTAGTTATATAGAGTAAAAAAATGTGCCCTTTTTTAAAATACTTTCGGCAAAAAAATAGCCCGCTTCAGGAGTTAATGAATTATTCAAGGTTGTTTTGTAAGAAATAATTGTGATACTAGAGTCTCCCAAAAAGAAATTCTTACTGAAAATCGTATCTCAACTATACATTTATACTATAAAAGCTAAGTATGAATTTCGAAGGCCTTTTTCTCCAAATTGACTGGTCATTCGGCGGAATTACATTGAGGGTTGAACACTCTAAAGGAGTACCACTATTACATCAAGTGTGGACCCCAAATGAATTTCCTTAGTCGTGCCCTCTCGTAGTAAAAACAGTTTTGTAGAAATTTTTGTTTTTGAATATTTGTACAGAATGGTATATTGTGGGAAACGAATGGGTAGCAATTTTTATGACGAATTGATAATGAAACTCCCACCAAATTGGTGACGTTTTTAAATGCTTTTCTCATTGTTTGGAAACTGTGAAAACATACCTCACGCAGGAGGATATAAAGGACTCAGCATTTTCTCCTCTGGATAAAGTCGAAAAGTAACTTTTTCCCGTCAGGAATAAAATAGATGGTCAAACATCTATTAGTTAGTATTTTAAATTTCCAATAAAGTGGTGCTTATACTAGTTTTCTAATAGTATTTTTAAAATGAATGAAAAATGTGTAATTTATATTTATGGATTTTTTGTTTAGTTGATTGTTATAGCGCAGGGGTAGCAACTCAAAGGACCTCGCGGGCCACTTCAGAAGAAGTTTATAATACCGCGGGCCGCATATGAAAATATATATCTTTGTTTATGATTTTGAACCTTGAAAAACATTTTTTGGAGTAAAAATTTAAAACAGACTGATATATTATTAATGTTTTCATTGTTTTTTATGTTTACAAACAGATAATATAATAGTAACAATGCAATAATCATAAAACGTTTAATTTATTTAATTAGTGAGATATGTGTTTATCAAATATTTCACCTAGTTTTTGCAAGTCGATCTTAATGCATGTGTATTTGCGTAGCGTAATTGATGTTGCAGATTTTCGTGCGTTAAGTTTGAGCACACGGTTTATGTTTGATAAATTTCAATTTAGAAAAAAAGAGATTCGTCGTAACAGAAGCAATGTGATAAAATAACAATAGTCGTGGAATTTATTTTTTACAAAAAAAAATAATAATAAATGAATAAAAAAACTCGTTAAACAAAAAATTGTACAAAATAGTCTAATTTTGTAAAGTTGTAAAGAATCTCGCGGGCCACAAAATTATTCAAGGCTGGCCGTGGGTTGGCCACCCCTGTTATAGCCTATCCAAAAAGTAAGCGCAGAAACCTTCTATTTTGCACACCGATATTACGAATAAACCCGAATTAAGTAATCAAATGTTCAGTCCTATTGAATTCGTTAAATCGGAATCTGACTGTAAGATAAATTCCATATTACATATTTAAGAATAGATTTTACATTACAAAATGGTAATTAATTGTTGGTTTTAATTACTAAGTTTTTAAAAATATTTATAATATATTATATATAGTTATATAAATTATTTAAATTGATTTCTTTATTAATGAAGTGTAAATTTTAGAAATTGATACTACATTAAAGCAATTTATGACAATCTGTCTTTTAAAATATCTGAAAAAAATCTCAATTGTGTATTATATTATAATCATTGAGCTCGCATTTTTATTTGCTTGTATAAATCTTTTCAAGAAATTCAAAATTAACCTAGAATTAAAATTGAGTTAAATGCGATTAGTTTAAATGTAAATGTTGCGTTTTCTGCTTCCTCTGGATTATTTTCTTGTTATCTCTTACAGATTGCGTGTGAAACAGATTGAGTTTTAATTCTTCAGAATCCTTTCTTAAGAAACTTAGAAAAAATGGTTTGCAAATGCTGTATAAAATAATTAAACCTATTTTAGTTGCAAATGATAAGTAATGTGTATTCTTATACTTAAATGAAAATACATTCGTATATATTATATATTTTTTTTCCCTCCAATTATTTGCTAGACTTTTTAAGGTATCCAACTACGTTCAAAACCTTGATTTTGCAAAAGCATACAAACGAATATTTCTTTTAATATTTAGTGTCACTTAGATTAGACTACAAATATAAAAATTATTTTAAGAATATTATTACAATGAAAAGTAATTGAAATGCAATATTTTGGCAAACAATAAACTTAGAATTATCTATTTTCAAAACATTCTCCTTTTATGAAAAACGGTTCTATAATAATATTTTTTGCTTCAATATAGCTAAGACTACTCGAGAGAGTTTGAACTAGGATTTTAAAAAAATTCACATTATTTTCAGAGTTATTACCCACTGAAAATAATTAGCAGTGTTTTTTGTTAAAAGTTTTCCTCTCTGATATACTGAAATATGGATAAATCCTATTCTAAGTAATATAGTTCGAAAATCCTAATTCAGACTCTGTATAGATGTCTGCGCTATCCAAATGCAAAATATTATCATTATAGAAGATTTTCCATAAAAGGGGAAAGTTTTGAAACTTGATAATTTTATGTAAATTTTTCACCAAAATGTATCATTTAAATAGTTTTTATTGTAAAAATAGTTTTAAAATAATTTTATGCATGTATTTTAATCTAAGTGGCACAAAGTTTTAAAAATGTATTGGCTTTTGTGTGCTTTTGTAAAATCATGGTTTCGGACGTAGTCGGATACCTTAAACAAGTGGCAAAAGGCTTCAAATGACTCTCTGAAAGATGATGTTTCAATATATTAATCTTTAATAATTTAGAATGTAATAAAGTTCAAGAAAAGGTTTTTTTCAATATTCTAATTCATTAATAATTAGTCCATGTGGTGATGGGAATAATGACTATGGGTTTCTTTCCTGGGATCTTGGGATAATTCTGTGCCCTTTCCAAACGTTTTGTATTCCCGGGAATGACACGTGGCTGACGTAATAGATTAATAGATGTTTTAATAGATTTTTTGAGGTAAAAGCAGCAAGTTCAAAATCATTATCTATATATTAATAAAGAAGACTTTAAGCGTGTGTGTTTCACCTCTACAGCCCAAACTAAGCAACCCAGATGTTTGAAACTTGGCGCATAATTATTCTAGGTCCTGAAAATGTGCACAACGAAGAATTTTTTTCGACATTCGATTTAGATTTTATAAAATTAAATTTTTAAGTGATTTTTCCAGTTTTTTTTTAACAATTGGATTTTTAGTTAGTTGTTTTGGCAACAGTCTCCTTTGTTTTGCTTATTCATTTGATTATTCCGAACCATTTTTTCATTCAATGTATTTTATCCTTTTACGTAATTTATAAAAAAAAAAGATGTAATTTAATTAATGTTATAATTTCTACTATATATTCTAGGTTACTTCATATTTATTTGTTTATTTTATTCATGTTTAATTTTTTTATGTTTAAAAATTTCCTTCAAAATTAGGGCTTAATTTTTCTTTTTCAGATAACCCTTTGATTTAAATTACTTTTTTCAACATCAGTCTGTTTTATATAGTTTTTTTTTTATTTTGGTTCTTACTAATTTAATTTTTTCATTTTGTATTACATCTAAATTTTATACTAAATGCAATATAGATGTTAGAATATCATCCTTTCGTCGTATATTAATTTAATGCTTTATTACAATGCAGACTTATTTTATCTATTTTTTAAAATTTTAGTTTGTACTAATTTTATTTTTTTCCAGTTGAAGGCTTCTTAATATATGTTATTTATGATAATATTTTAGGGAAATGGCTTATGACATGTGTTTTTCTTTTAATTTTTATCTGTTTCAGATTATTTCACTCATAGTTCCCATGGCAGAAACGTACTACTGTTATTACTGGTTCAAGTGTAGTATAGGGGGGCCAGTGCAGTCCTTTATTTTGGTGACTAAAAAGTGGTCACCAAGGTACTTTTTTCGGTACTATTTATTATTTGTTTTAGAATGAATTCGATATCTCACCATGAGACATTTACATAAAAATTCGAAGAAAAATCGCCAAATCCAAAGTGGCACCCCACCCATATTACACTTGAACCATTATTACTTTTCTGCTATAATTTTTATTTATGTTTTCATTCTTTCATTTCTATTTACCTTTTAAGCATGTTAATTTTCTCTTCTACATTCATATATATGTTTTTGTGAAATCATTCTTTTCTGTGAAGCGAAATTGCAATATGAACATTCATTAAAAAATTATTTTTAAATTTTGGGTACACTGCTCTGCAACAGCTCTACCCTCTTTGAAATATATTATGTTTGCAAAAAAGCTCAATTTTATTCATTGCGCTACAGGGACACAATGAACAAATTTTCTTTCTATATATGTTGTTGGACTATTATTTTTGTTTCTCTGCTTTGATTCTCTTTTGACCAGCAGCTGCTGCACCTAGGGCCTTTCCTTGAAGTTAGTTTTCACTGTGTAATCAATAGAAAACAAACGTACCTCCATTAATTTATCATGTAACTATTTAAATGGCAATGCATCAAATTATTAATGAATTACACATATTTTTATTCAACATCGTCTATATATGTATACTAATAAAACAAACAGTTTGTATGTTTCAGCTGTACCGGCATAACTAAGAAACCCAGAAGTCTGAATCTTGGCATGTAGAAGCTGTAGATCATTATCCTGAACACCTCGAAGAGTTTTTTTTCGAGATTCACTTTAATTTTTTTTAAAAATTCAATTTTTAAGCAATTCTTCTGCTAAATGGAGTAGTGTCATCTAACGCGTCAAGTCAACTTTGCGAAAATTAATGTTCGGAGCATTTTGGGGTATTTTAGCACATTTTATTGTGAATATATTTATTTATAATTCTTTTAACTCTTTATGGTGGAATTGCATGCGTTTTTCGAAGAAGTTGTCTTAAAAAAATGTTCTTTCTAAATTTCATTTTTTGGATTTTTAACATAAATATGATAACATTAGATTTCCCATGTCTTAGGATATGAATTGTTTTGTATTAAATTAATACTACAATTTCTATTTTAGTATCACCCAGTTTTATGTTTGTTTATTTTCCAAACTGTAATTTATCTTGCTTATTGTAGTTTAAATTATGATACCGTGACTCAAGTTTTTAAGGCAAAAAATGATTTGTGAAGCTTTTTGTAAACAAAAGCTTAGATAACGTGGTACTTATCTATTAGCGTCACCACAGGAAAATTGGTGCCATGCGAATCACACCTTGATACTATTGGCTGCGGTGATGATTATACGTAAGTACTAACAATAATTACTTATTTTTTAACACAAATATCAGTGGATTATTTTAGACAATGAAATTCACTCCTTACCTGCTTTTATTCTTATTTTAAAAAATAATAATAATCTGTTACAAAAAAAACTTTATTGCTTTTCTTTGTTCAAACGACAAATTCTAAATCTTGCTTATTTTAACAATAAAGTTGAAAATCCTAGCTATTAGTATAACAAAAAGAGAATATAGTGATAAATTAAACTAATGGAAAAACAGATTATTGCTGAAATATAAAACCCTTTCTTCAAGAATTCATTAACGCAGTGCTTTTTTTTAAAAAAAAAGAAGTTACCGATGAGTGAAATTTGGAAATTTTAACTTAAAAATAAATCCCTTAAAAATTTAAACTTTAATAAAAACATTTGCAAACACAAGTTTATTCTAAGCAAAGATCAAAGCTGCTAACTTGGAGAGTTATTTTGAATATTCACATTGGTGCGATAAAACGCAAGTACCAACATTTCCTTTTCATTCCATCCGTATTTTATCACCACAGCACTTTTTTCATAAACATTTGACTGATTCTTTCTTTCTTTTTTCTATAAAACACGTAAGACTATTGTTTTGATATCACAAATTTTGCTGAGGTGACACCGATACGCGAGTACCCTTTTCCTCTATTGTCAAATTCCATTGTAACAAAAGAGTAGAAAAATGTAACTTAAAGAAACAACGATTAAAACTAATTGGGATTAACAGATTGCCAATATTGTGTGATTTAAGTTATTTTTTTTTTCTTTTTCTTTTGTATTATCAATTTAGGGTTGTGATTGGGCTACAATTTATCTGATTTTAATATCAAGGTAGTAAGCCCCAAAGTAAGTAAAGCTTGAAATTAAATCATTGCCTGAATATCGGTACACTTTAGTGTTACGTCTTAACTACTTCCAACCTAATAGCGTGGCAATTTGATCTGGAAAACTTTATTGTTCTTCTTTTATTGGTTAATTCTATGTTTCATCAGTTGCAGTATTATTTGGTTTTTGAATGTTTTTTAATGAATGTAAACTAGAAATATTTTCACCATATATATATAAATGTATATTGGTTTTTTTATGCTTACATATGTTTAATCAAACATTCAAACGATCAGAAAAAAAAATAATTTCAATAGCAATCTGTAAGATTTTTTAATTCATCATTTATAAATAATGGGGGGGATAGTTCTACACTCAAAAACGCCACTGTAATGCCGGGCTTTAGAGAGATAAAAGAAACGTGTCTGGCAATGGAAAGCTGTGGAAGAAATTTCGAAAAAGGGAATTGTAATGACGTTAATATAGAAATCATGCACACACAAGAGGAAGTGCTAACAGCTAAAGGAGAAGGGGAATTTCCATGACAATATGTTATACATTCAAAAATGTTCGTGTAACGCAGGGAGTAACTGAAGAGGAGAGAAGTTAAAAAAATTTCGAAAAAAAGAATTTTAATGACATCATTATAGCAATCACTCGCATCGTACGCGCACACACCCTCACAAAAGTGCTGGCGTCATGAAGGAAAGAGGAAATTAAGTTACACACTCGGCAAAAGCCCAGGCTTAAGCGGAGGGGGAAACAAACAAGTCTAAGTATTTTCGAAAAAAAAAATAATGGAAGAGCTGATTTTGTGAAGAGAAGGGAAAATATATAAAAGTAGAGAAAGCCCGTGCAACGCCGGGCCATGTAGCTAGTTTGATATAAAAGAACAAATTATAGTTAATGTACAATTTGAAACTCGGACTACAATTGTAGAAGGCTTGATATCAATAAAAAAAACAGCTAAAAACTATGGAGTCAAAACACAATTTTGCTGACTCCTGAAAGAGTATTTACTTTCATTTTTAGAGATTTGAACGACTTAGACTCAGTATTTACCAAAAATATGAACTGCTCTCTGGTCCAAAGTATTTATGAGAAACGTAATGCTAATTTAGTTGGATGAAGGCAATACCTAAATTTTTTGAGGGAATATGAATCTACTGCAGTGCTTCTCAAAGTTTAAATATTCGTGACCCAAGTTTCAATAATAATTTTCATCGTGTCCCCCTCCACACAATAGTAATGTATTGAATTCAATAATACTATATTTTGATGCTTAAACTACGATATGATTTGAACCTCTAAAGTGCCACCGGCTTTTATAAGCAGTCAGCTAAAGCTTTAATTTCTTTTGATGTAAATATAAATCTTTCCGAAGTACGATTTTTTCTGTGCACTGTTATTCAAAAAAAAATTTTCCCGAAGGTTTTGGAATATAATAAAATGACCTTGTTTGCGAAGGATTTACTTATTTCAAATTATTTCCTTCTGTATCCCCCCAATACATCCTATACGCGCCCCTACATTGAAAACGATTGACATTGGGAAGCTAATAACTTAACTTTTATTTGGCAGTTAAGACATTTATTATAAACCGTACAAATTATCAAGGTAAGTGTAACTTTTTGTATATAATTTTATGTATGACAATCCCATGGAAGTACTTGCAATTATTAAACTTGTTCTTAACTAAATATTGTTAAATTAATTATAAAATACATTGTGTAGCACTGATACATTTATAAGTGTAATATATCAGTGTAAATGTGTATTTCATTTTTTACCGTGTCAGAATATATTTTGTTTGTTTACTTTCAGTAAATTAATTTTTTAGGTAATCTTCTGTTTTCGACTTTTCAATATGCTCGGACTGCCCCCTCGTAGAGTTGTCAAACCCCCCAATGGAGACACGCCCCACAGTTTGAGAAACGCTGATCTACTAGTAATATTTCATGTTTACCAAATGAAAACGGTTTGGTTAAGAAACCTAAAGTAATAAGGATAAGGTCTTTTTGCGAGTAAGACTAGAGGGCTGTGGTAGTCCAGTGGTCAAGGTATTGGATCATGGCAGGCATGTCATGAATTCGCGCCCAGTAGCTCCAAAGACCCGCCATGTAGGGGAGAGTTGCACGTTAAATCTGTCGAGAGCTCAAACGTCACTTGACCTTGGTTCAAAATTACGAGGTCAATTGCCAAAATCCCTCGGGTAGCTGAACAGTGCGACGTTAATATTCACTCACTCACGTGAGTAAGATGAGTCACTCTCCATAATTTCGCACTCAGAGGAGATGGTGGAAATTAAAAACAAAAGAAAGAAATATTTTTAATGTTCAACGTATTAATTAGAAAAAGCAATCTGTTCAAAGATAATGATCCTGCTCTTTCAACTAGAAAGAGTTCTAGCTTCAAGAAAACAGAGAAGAAAGAAATGCAGTTGTTTGACTCAACAAAAAATCTATCATCAAATATTATGAAACTGATTAAGGATTTTAAAAAACAAATCATCTATCATCACTTCATTTTGAGAAATTATTTTTGGCTGTTAGGTAGTTTATAAAACAAAGAAAATAACTAGGTTGAATGATGAAAACTTAGATGCTGAGGTTTTCATAAATCATGCTTTAAATATGAATAATTACCATATTTTATTTGTATATTTATAGCTCAATGCTCAAAATTGGGAATTTATGTGTATACTTATTTTAGACAATTATTAATGTCAATTAAAAATAATTTGTTTTGAGATTTTTTTTTGAAATTTTGAAGCATTCCCTGGAATGAGTGTTGTGAATCTGTATTTTCCGGAAATTTCCGGAGAGTGACAAAAGACCAGGAAATCAGATACATTAATAGTAACGAGACAAGAATATCATCTAAAGATTGTTTTGAACGAAAACTGTGAAAAGAGTCAACTCACTTTTAAAAGAAAACCACATGGAAGGGATATATAATAATTTTCTCAAGCCGTTCCCACTTTATCAATTTCTTTTGAAGTCTTGAAAAGTGTGATAAGTTTTTTCTGTTGTTTTTGTGGTGTTTTATTTTATACATTGTGTACCTTTTCTCTACGAATCTGTCAATTTCAGAGTGAAAAATGTTGTACAAACGTAACTAGACCTGTATTTTGAGGCACAGAAACACAAAACATCGCTGGATCCTTGGAAAAATTCAATATCATAAAATGTTCATGCGAACTACATGATATACATTAGTCTGTTTATAAAACGAATTTTAATGGGAATTTTCGGTTTTTGTGTAAAAAGTTTCTGGAGTAAATGATGTTTCGCGTTACATATTTAGTAAATTTAAAAGAATCTTTGTATATTGAGTACATATTTATAAATTGTTGATGAAATTCAAGAAAGTGTTAGAAAAATGCAACTAGCTTTTGTGATGTTTGTTTTGTATTTATTATTTAAATATGTATAAGACCTTGAAAGTATTTTCAGTATTTGGAAAGATAAAAAAAAACACTTTATGAAACTAAAAAAAATTGTGACAATTATCTCTTTAAAATTAAAAAAACACTTTATTTTAAAAGTAAAACAATATGATGAGTGTATAAAATTTATAATTAAAGTGTCAAAGTCCAAAGTTAAGATACGCTGGTGTAAAAGTTTGGAAAGGGGCGTCATGGTCACTTCACCGTGGCTCTGAATTATGAGATCCGTAACCAATAGACCATGAGTTGCTTTAATTAGCGATATTAAACAAAAGAAAACCCTTCATTTATGTGTATTTGAATTTTCCAGGTAAATTACCTTAACATACACGAAAACAAAAAAACTCATATATTTATCATCAATTTAAATTTCAAATATTACATAACTATACAAACTTGGATTAGTAATGAAAAAATTAACCTTTTTTCGACATTGTGATATCTTGAACTTTACTTATAATACCTGCATGAGTTACCAGAGGCGTTGTGGCTGAACATAGAAGAAAATCTATATCAGGAGTCAGCAGCCTATGTCACACGGTACAGTTCTCGGTGGCCCTCAGCAATACTCTACAAATTTACCAATTTTTGAGTAGATGGTAGTTGATAAATTTTTATATTACCTTATTTGAGAAACACCTTCAGAAGAATTATGGATAAAATTACGAAATTAAGAAAAAAATTTAAGATAACTCTAACGATAGATTTACAGTTATTTCCTAAATTACTGAATGTTATTGCTGGGGAGATTCAATTGTTTATACAGAGAGAAAATTGCACGTACTCTGCTTTCCACTTTCCATTCTATATATCTAAGTGAACAAACCTTTCCTAATATGAAAAATATTTCGATTCCGCAAAGAAGTAATTAGCAACTAAATGCTAAGAGAATCGTGCCAAGTTGAAAGTCATAAATTATACTCCTGATTTTGCGATATGGAACTAGAGCGGTACAAGCATTCTGTTCACATTAAAATTTTTATCTAAGTATGATGAAGGAAAATACTTATATTTTCTATTTCTTATTTAAATAAATATTTTTTTTAAAAAGTACAAAAAGTGTGTACTATATTATTTTGTTATTTTTGTTGAATAAATACCTATACGTTATGTTGCTTATTTTCGTGTTAAGAAATATTTTTAAATGAGTCAAATTTAATATACAAAATTGATAATATCTATGTCATTCACCCCTATTCCCTAATCCTGCATGTATTATCACAGAATTGAATTGCTTCAAAAATATTCTACTGTGAGGCATGCTGAATCATAATGGTAGATTGGTGTTGTACGCCACAGCTAAACGGTTTCCGGCCTTTGATCTATATTCTTGACTTCTCAAAATAATGTTTTGAAATTATTATCCATATCTCAAACAAGTCAGCGTTTTCGAAATAAAAGGGTATTTTTCCGGTTTAAGTAAATACGTGTAAATTATTCAATATTCGTAACGGCTTGTTCAGTTTGTGTATATTATACACTTTCTGTGAATATATAATAATGAGTTCTAGTGATAATGTAATTATCGAAAAATATGATACGATTAAAATTCCTGAGTAGTTTGGGAAGTATACTCAGTATCAAAATCTTACAAAATACTTGCCTTTAGTTTCAAATATGTAAATGTTCCAAGTTTGCATTTAATTATATTATTACCATAATTTGCTTTAACCCTTTAATTGCATATTAAAAGCTACGCGATCAGCTCCCCAGGGCCACCGTTTTTCACATAACCATGCGTATGCGGTGTAGGGGGAGGGAAAGTAAATGCCCAAAATAAACTAATTTCTCTTTGAATGAAATAAATTCTTTCCCAGAAGTGTCAAGGTTTTTTAATTAATTGTATTCCAAACTTTTCGGAATATTTTACTAAAAACAACGCAAAGAAAAGAATCGTATTTCGGAAAAACGTATGTATACGTCCGGAAAACACAACGTACTGGTTGAGAGGGACGTTAATCTACGCCTATAGCAGTTAGTGTGAAATGCAATGCGTAAAGTGTTAATGTAAGAGAAATAATCTCCATGTATTTCTGAAGCCCATTAGTAACGTGATATCGTGAGCCTTTAAAATTACGTCACTTAATGGGTGGTGCGAGGGAACACGTTCAGTGAGTAGCCCCAAAACCTTTTGTTTATAGATTAATTTAAAAAAAAATAAAATTCAAGAATAATTATATTAATCTTATTAGCCTTTCGTTGGATAAAAGTTCGAAACCAAAACAATGTTCATAGATCTCCATACGATTGTCTCCCGGGTGTGGCTGTTCCCGAAACCACTTTCCCTGGTATCGTCCATGATCAATCCTTCGAGCGGCTGCATCGCAAACTCTATCACGCCGTCTTTAAGAATCCATCGTAGTTCCTTTCTCGTGATCCTTGAAGTGCGGGGTCGAAGAAAAAAGACCTCTTATCTCAAGATGATGCAAAAGGTTAAAAAAGATCCTAAAATTTAGAGCCGAAACTTTAAACCTTTTGATCGGCCACTTCCCTGCTCTCAATAATCTCTGATTGGTGAGCGTGGCGTATCTTCACACGGTGCTTCTCGTCTTCGCTCCAGCTCCATTGGTTCTTTGAGACAATAGGCCGACACGACTGAGATCAAGTCCCTCGCCGTCTATTAATCGATTTGTTATTTTAACACTGAGGTTATGATCAGGTTATGTCCCTCCAAGTTATGTCTTCATCAGAAGAGGCTGCAGTTCCTTTTCATTCAAATAATATGTGGTATACATGTGCGAAGGAACGGGACAAAATAAACTATTCATATGAGTGCCTTATAAACAGATCGTTGCTGCTAAAATCATCTGGGTGTCGGAGAAGGAAAAGGTGTGGTCACATCAAAGCCGTTTTCGAAATCGATCCACATTTGTTGTTCTCCAAGCATTAGGAAAAAATACAATGTCTCTCTTGGAAGATTGCAAAGTCATATTTGCGCATTCTGTTAAACCCCGTACTTTAAACTTGGCAAGTAGTATTGGGAAGTGATCGCCTTATCAGCCGAAGCTCCAGTACAGTAATAGTGTTAATGATTATGTTTGGAATATATGCAATTATATTGCACAGCATTTATGAAATTGAAACTAAATTTTAATATTTGACACACTAACTTTATAAGCTTACACTGGAATTAAAAATAGAATCTTATACTTATTTTTAAATTTATTACATGGGCAGTAAATTCCTCTAGGTTTTAAAGGAATTACTGCACTGTATAGTTTCTTTTTATCTATTAACGACAATTTATTGAGATTTTAAATCATTCACTGTTAAAAGGTTAATACTTCATATATATCAAAGAAATATTTGTATTTGTTTTACCAACTGTGCATGCTGTACTCGTACTGAAAGTACATAACGAAAATTACACGTATTAAGTACAAGTCATTTCTAAAAGATGCAGATACAAATCAAGTTTATTTTTGCAAAAGAAAAACATTTTCCATTCCTTGAATGCCATGAATTACCATGCAGAATTTAAACAAAGAATAAACAGCTTTAAATAGTCTCAATCTCGAAAATATTTCATTAGAAGAATCCTTTCCCCACACAATGCAATTTCAAGCCAAACAAGAATTCACTGCAAAATAATTATCAATGTACTTCAAAATATCCCTTACCAGACTAGAGGGATGATCGATTTAAAATAAATAGCTTTACCCTTTTCCCGAATTGGATTCCCAACTTTATCATGATGCAGACCACTTCGACAGAGAATAAAAAAAAAGAATTGTCTTAAAAGAGCGAAAGAGAAAAGAAAGAAAAAGAGAAGATGGAAAAAGGAAACCGTGAGATTAAGAAGGCGGATGTATCCCAATCGAAATTTTAGCCGAAGCGCTTTCTTCTTTGACACAATACCTGTAAAGGTAAAATGACAGAAAATAACTAAACTAAAAAAGAGAGAAGCAAGGGGAAAGGGAAAATTCTAGACACCCTACAAATAAACTGTTGCTGCCCGCCGTGGACGGAATATTTCATACGTTAGCGTGGATCAAAATATCGACTTGTCTGAACCCGTGTATCGATATTTCTTGGTGACCGTCAGCGAAGCTGAGATAACACAGGGGAGCTCGCGGCATGTATTTTTGGACGCTTAGGGACCAACTATTCATTAAGAACACGAATGTGAAGGTCTTTGATTTCTTATACAGTTCTATGCTTTAATTGTTATTGTAGTCAGCATACAAGTCTGAATAAATCTACATAAACGGATTTTGCAGAATCAATGCATATGCTACCGTTTAAGTGTGAAATCTATTATTTCATAGAATAACTAGATATTTCATGGAATAATTAAACAAGTTAGTTAGTGTATAAATTATTGAATTCTACGATTTAACTAGGTATTCTATAGAATAAAAATTACTTGATCGTAAAATTATGAAATCGGCACTCGAAATTTCTTTAAACTAGTTAGGAACAAGAGATGTCCGAGTAAAACAATTGTACTTTAGATCATTGTTTCATAAACTGTGGGGCGTGATATCCGTACGAGGGGTGCGCGAGCATATTAAAAATTTGAAAACAAAAGATTATTTAAAAAATTACTAACTTACTCAAAGTAAAAAAACAAATACATTCTGACATGTAAAAAAATACTCATTTACACTAATATAATGCACTAATACAATTATAAATGTAGTAGTACAGCACAATCTATTTTATAATTAATTTAACAATACTAAATTAAGGACAAGTTTAATAATTACCAGTGACACTGTGGATTTGTCATACATAAATTTATATGCCAACATGAACAATTATCCTGATAATTTGTACGGTTTATAATTAATCCCTTCAATACCGATTAAAAATTGCGCTATTCGCTCCTAAATCCCACCCTTTAGCACATATATAAGCGCATGTGGTGTATTGAGGGGGGGGTGATAGAAAAGGAATAAATAATCAAATCAGCTGAATTAAGTGAAGCCTTTGCAGGCACGTTCAAAGTCATTAATTGCTTCCCAAAGCCTTTTGAATAATTTTATGGATATATTTCACAGAAAAGATATAACTTTGGAAAGACGTATATATACGTCTGAAGGCAATTAACGTGATGGCTGAGCGAGATGTTTATATACGTTGGGGGGAGAGTTAAAGTACTTTGAAGTTAAGAGGTAAGGGGTCACAGGGGTGTTAAAAATGTTTCGAGAGCACAAAATACAAACACTTTTCGACTAGAAATAATTCTTTGAGATTAAAATGAAATAATTTGATTCTTTTACACATTTCTTATAAAGGAATAAAGTTTCAAAAAAGTATAAAATATCTAAAATATAATCATAATTTTAAAAATAATAAGCACATAAAAATAAGAAAATTTTTTGTAAGAAACAAATAGTAAGTTTTACGACACGCATGATATTTTCTGCAATAATAATTCTAATTGCTAGCAATAAGTTGATTTATAAAGTCAAATATATTCTTATTACAGGCTGGCCTATCTTATAGAAATAGAATAAAAAGTAATATTTTCAAAAATAAAAAAGTACATTTTTTTAAAAAAGTCAATTTTTGTTGAAATATTTCAAAAAATTAAAAATTTATAATACTATAAATAGCTAGGATTTGAAGATTATGATAGAATTTATAATTCTGTAAAGTTTTATACATCAAAGTATGATAGTTTTTGAAACGCAATGCGCGTAATTGAAAAAAACACAAACTGAGAAAAAGGGCTTTAAAGTTTTAAAATTGAATTTGAGAAAATAAATCTTAAAACTTACTGCTAAAATGCTCCAGGATCATATGATATACCTTCCTGTTCCTGAAACAGCTCAATTTCTTTACTCTTTTTAATTTTATTGGCTCTGCGAGCTTCAAATATGATTCTAAGCGCCTCTGTCTTGACGTAAAGACTCGACGATTGTCACGTTCAGCCAGGGACACACAAACATTTATGTTAATTTTTAAGCCAAATTTCTCTAAAATAGTAATAAGTATTTGATTTCCATTATTAAAAACACTGGTTGCTAGATTTTCAGCAAACTCTGCAATCTGAAGACTAGAACCAATCGTCTCGGGACAAAACTTCCAAATTAATGAATTTAAACTTTCATTAGGATTTTGTATCTTACCTCCTAAACATTTCTTCAGGAGTGCCGGATGAGATAAGTCTGCAAATACAGGCTGAATTACATCTCGAACAGCTTTAGCAACTGAGAGTTTGTGTTTATACATTTGTAAATTATTATTAATTGCGGCATTATACTTACACCATGTATTTGGATTTATAGGACAAAACCAGTGCATCGGTTCATCATTAGTGCTGCAAGAATGACCCCAAACAGCCCAAATGGCTTTCCGCATTTCCTTTACACTAGTAGAATTGCATCGAATAGCATTACCATAGTAATGCGCAAGTTTATCAATTAAACTATCAGTTAACCTACCTTTACCGCCAATAGTTTTACCATCAGATAATTTATTTTTACTATATACTAATTTAAGCTTCCTATGTCTTGTACCCATTCTCTTTTGCACATGGTCTACACATTCTTCTTTCTGAATAAGATGGTCATCGCCGTATGGCTTGTTTTCAGAAAGGGCATTGAGTGTTTTTGTGTCTCCATCTCCTATGTAGTTCGAATATTTCAGGTTGTGAAGCTTTTCTGATCGATTAAAAATCCTCAACATCCCGTCAACCTCCATCTTACCAGCAGAACCAGAATAATTTTTTCTGCATGAAATCTTATGCGCTCTTTGCCATTTATTGTACTTGATACCAAACTTTAGCCCTTCATAACTGTCGCATCCTTTGCAAAATGAGGACAACACTTCCCTATCCAACACCTTACTTGTTTCGGCCCCTATTACAGTACATACTCCAATCAACGATGAATGTCCTCTCGTCTTCCAGGCACCATCACCACTTACCGTTAAAAGGTTATCTGGTGACGAAGAATTTTCTTCGACAGCTGCCCTTTTCATGCTTTCTTCAGCGACTTCCTTCATAACACGTGAAAGTTTATTATTAATAACATCTAATGATTTTTGTTCAACAGGATTAGGAAGACTCGTTACAGCACAAAAGGTTTTTAATGCCTCTAAACCTTGGCCTATGCATCTCATTGCTAAAATTGATCTTCTGTTAATTTCTGGAGCATTATTTTTATTCCCAGTGTTTTCACAGCTTGAAAAAGTACAAACACTCCCACAGTTTTTACAACGTATTTCAAAATTCGAACATAAACCAGGAGTGGATTTTTCATTAATTGTTAATGGTTTATGACATTTTAAACAACATGATACTGATAAAATAGAGCTAAAAATTGAAATAACATCAAAAATATGATATCCTTTGAAGTTTTTTCACTTACCTTAACAAGATTTGACTTTAATGAAGTCTGAATTCCTCAGATTTTATTACTGGAAGCACACTTACTTGTATCTCTCCTTTCTGCAACATATGTATGAGGACATACCTTCATGAATTGGTTCCCTCTAAATTTTCTTTTCTTAGGACGTTTACCTGAAGGTCTACGATGAGTATTTTCCATTTCAATCGAGAGAATTTTGTTTTCAATTTTGATAAACGGTTTTAAACAACGCTGTTTTGAATTTTGATAAGTTATTTCAAGCAACGTGCTAGCATTACCAAAACAGAAAATGATGAACAGTGTTTAAAATATTTCATGAGGCTTTTTAAAAACAGAAAAATAAAACGTATGCGGAAATCAAGAATAAGTGGGTGTGGCATGTGGCCATTTAAACATTGTTATTACTAAATTGCTGTTTGGAATTTTTCGAATAACTTTCGAAGTTTTTGTAATACTATCACGTGGTTGGTATCAAAATGTTCAAAAGAAAATGAGGAACAACATATACATTTTTCGAAAATTCGAAAAAATCCAAGATTAACACCCCTGTGACCCCTTTTAAAATATTTTGTAGGATTAGCGTCAAATTACAGTATTATTGAATGTATTGCATCGCTATCGTATGGAGGGGGGCTCGATGTAAATTATGATTGAATATTGCGTTCCAAACATTTAAAATTTGAGAAGCACTGCTTAAGATCTCAGTTTAATATATAGTGAGCGAGAATTAATTTCCATTCAAGAGGTTCCGAATATTGATAAAACGCTTCAATCTGTTGCAACAAATCAAAGTTGCGACACTGGACAAAGATTTTAAAAAGCTCTCGTGTAAAGAAATGTGCAAAGAAGTGTGCTTGTTTTGAAAATAATATAATGTACAATGCACTTCAATGTGTCATCACATCAATTCTTGTTTGAATAAATAAGGAAAAGTAAAATAAAAGTATTTAATAAAATTTAAATTAGTATTCTCTTACATTTTTGTGTAACAAAGTTTACACAATGTTTTTATGAAGCAACAATTATTCTTCCTAGCATGTATTTTTTTTTAAAATACTTAAATATAACTAATTCCAGCACATATTCTTTTTTCCCTTTCTGTTTAACTAGTGTTAACAATATGAGCATTAATAAATTGTGTGATTAAAATTTCCTTAGTATTTATCTGTTAATCACTCGCAATAGATATAAATGCATTTTTCGAGAGATTTTAGGTATTTATGAACAATTAGTTTATAAAATAAAACTTTGAAATATTGTTTGTTTTTCACTTTAATGGTCTATTATAAGTTATTTTATAGAATATCTGGGTAAAGTATGAAATTTTTCATCTATTATATTACCGACCTGTCTAGTTATTTTACGAAATACATAGTTATTCTATGAAATAACTGAATTATGCATTTTAATGATAACATATATATTTTTTGATTCTCTTAAAAACATTCCGTATCGATAATTTAAACATAAATAACATTTTTTTATTTTATCTTATCCGCCACTACCAAAAGAATTTGAACTTGGGAAATGCAATATTTTGTTATTAAGGAAAACAGATTCATATATATGTCATGTTGCATTTGCAGTTAAATATTAGATGCATGAATTTGTTACTTTTCAATAAATATTTCTACTGACACTTATAAATTGTATTTATGAAATCTACAGCATATTTCTATGTTAATATTATATTTGGACATGTGTGTGTGTGTTTGGATGGAGTTTTCATAAGAATTGTATTGCTGTATTGAGCACTTATATGGAAAGAGACCACTTTTGTGTAAGTTAAATGTGCCTCCATAATACACTTCCATATAAAAAATGTACATAAAATTCAATATTTTTATTTATGAAAGTTACTTCGAACATTATGATGCAGATAGATTTTATCCACGAGCGAGGAATTACTCAGTTAAAATACAAAAGAAGGGAAGAAAACTAATTGAGTAATTGAACTTCAAGTCATATTATTTAAATATTTATTCATTATTACATTGGGGGGAGTTTAATAAAAGTAACATAATTGTTACACTATTTTATTAAACAAGGCACTATTGCACCCAATTAGATGTTTTGAAAAATGATTTCCCAAGACAGTTCCGAGACTATACAGATGCTTATGAATATTGATACAGTGGCTTGAATCCCATCTATGGTTATATAGTAAAATTTAATATTTTGTGATCGCGTGTGTTTGTGATAGATCTTCCCGTAATAAACTTTTGGTACTTTATCAATAAGTATCTTTGAGATACATTAATGCTTGCCATGGCCTTTGCTCTTATATTCACATTGAGTTCAAATAAGGATGCAACAGCGACAGAATCCTCAGAGTTATATATAGCTATGCAGACATTGGGATTTTCGTCAGAAAGATACGTATTAAAGATATAAAATATTAACCTTAAATACATTTCCGAAACGTATACTTTGAATTCTCGTGTCATATTATAATATTGAATATAGTATAAATATTGTGTGAAATATGTGTAATATATAAGATACATTATTTGTTGAAATAAAAGTATTGCTAAGCAAAATATCTCTTTAGTGCAAATAGTCTTTCTGAAACTCCCCTGAAACAAGAAAAAATACGAGAAAGTGTTTAAAATGCCAGGGAAATAGAAATAGCACTTTCTTACTATGTTTTTTAAAAATCTTTAAATCAATTTATGGACAAAAAAATTAACTCACCAATAAATAATTGCGGGATCGTAACGAAACTTGGCATAAAGGTACAATTCGGGTAGATATGCAAATGATTGGAATTACAGCGTGACTGCACATTATGTATAGCCGGTAGAGGGCGTTGAGCGTCATTCCCCGTGAAATATAAACCAGGCAACCAAAGCTTTTTATAGTGTTCTTAATCGTAATCAAAGTAATCTTAATCGTAAATCAAAGTAAGAGCTGAGGTAGACATGCAATTACCCCGTTTTCGAAGACAATATGAGCAGCTGTCGCGGTTTGAGAGGATGAGAATAATTAGCATATTGGAAGCTGGGTGGCCAGCTAGGCGAGTAGATCGTCAATTAGGCCGCTCTGATTGTGTTGTGAGGAAGTGCTAGGACCAGTGGATCTAAGAGATGTCGTTTGCACGAAGACCACGCTCAGGACTCCCTCGACAGACCAGCCGTCGAGCATACCGCCACATCGTAAGAAATGTACGCGTACAGCCAACTGCTTCATCGGCCGCCATCCAAACACAGGTAGTACCTTCACTCGTTGCTCCTGAAGCTTCTCGAACCATACGAAGGTGCCTGGCTGAAGGACATTTGGGATCGCGGTGCCCATTACGTATGCTGCGCTTGATGACCAACCATTGTAGCCTACGTTTGGAGTGATGCCACGCATGAGGAAACTGGACTGCAGTGGAATGGAACCAGGTCGTCTTTAGCGATGAATCCAGATTCAATCTCAGTAATGATGACAATCGTGTTCGTGTGTGGAGACCCCGTGGTGAACGCCTCAATCCTGACTTTGCTCTACAGTGACACACCGCTCTGAAAGCTGGTGTGATGGTATGGGTGCCGTTGCGTACAATACACGGTCATCCGTAGTATTGATCCATCGCACCATGACATCCCAGTGGTATGTCTATGACATCCTGCAAACTCACATGTTGCCATTCATGCAACGGCATCCAGGAGCCATTTTTCAACAAGATGATGCTCGGCCTCACACGGCAAAGATGTCACAAGACTGTCTCCGCACTGTTACTACCCTTCCTTGGTCTGCACGAACCCCAGATGTGTCTCCAATCAAGCATATCTGGGTTCATTTGGGGCGGCGAGTCGTGCATTCCACGAGTTTGACTGAACTAGAGGCAAGGCTACAGCAAATTTGCAACGAAATGTCTCAAGACATCATACAGACCTTGGTTGCCTCAATGCCCGATCGTATCGCATCGTGCATTTACACTAGAGGGGATTCAACAGGGTATTAAATTCTACATTCTTTTGTCTTTTTCTCTTAAATAATGACCCTTTTTTATTTTCTAATCATTTACTTATATCAAAGTAGTCATTACGTATGTAAAATTTCGTTTCATTTTGACGATTCCTTCTTAGTGCGCTAATCTTTTGTTCATGAGCGTATATAAACGCAAAATTCATAATATTTTTTTGAGTTTTTGGTTATTTAAAAAATTAAAATGATTGACTGGTTGGTAGTGAAAAAAACGTGCTTATGCATGTAATTAGTTAAATTTTGTTCTAATGTCACACTCTTAGAGAAGTTTCTAATATTTTATAAATAAGATAATTACTAGTTAAAGCATGTTAGAATAGAG
The DNA here is from genome assembly GCA_019973935.1 of Trichonephila clavipes. Classification (NCBI taxonomy): domain Eukaryota; kingdom Metazoa; phylum Arthropoda; class Arachnida; order Araneae; family Nephilidae; genus Trichonephila; species Trichonephila clavipes. Next base: position 1,628,943 of record BMAU01018426.1, read on the forward strand.
ACAGAAAGAAGCGCACTTTTGTATATACAATCTAGATTATATCTATAAAAGTGGCCAAAATTGTAGACACTTTAAAAAAATTATGTTTTTTTTAATTTGTATTGTTTCTGATGTGAAAAAAATGTTACCTTTCACAAACCACAAAGTTGCGTATGTTATTTTAAAGAAGATTTATAATATATAATTCAATACAAAAAATAAAAATTCAAAATTCAAATATTTGCCATAAAATTAAGTTGCAATATTTATCGATATACATTGGATACTGATAATAGCAGTGAGTTATTATTACCTGGTAGAGTAGCCACTATTTTTTATTACAGATTCACGTCGATGTTTCATTGAACTGACGATCGTTTTAAGCTCTTCCTTTGTTATTACATGATACAAGGATACAAAATGCACAAATAGTTCAATTTCATTTGTCGGGGGCCTCCTTCGGACTCAAGTTCTCAAAAAGTTACCCATCAAATAAAATTGAACTATTGCATTGTATAATTATATTGTGTTCGGACAAAAGTTTCGGACAAAGGAGTTTTCGGTAGTATTGAGATAAGGACTGTTCCCTGGCTAGGGTAAAAATTTAACGTGTTTTCACAGGAAACCACTTTTTCTATCATTTTGCTGTGTGGCAAGCAGACGAATCCTGCAGAAGAGAAAACAAAGCATTGCTGGAAATGAGTGAGTGAGGAAATATTAACATCACACTCTTCAACTACTTGAAAGTGCTTGGCGACAGACCTCACAATTCCGTACCGTGGTCAAGGAAGCTTTGTTGGAAAGTGGATCCCTGGTGGAAGTTCGAATTTTGGGTGCTAGAATAGTATCAATTTATTTTTTGGCAATTCAGTGTCCCATCAAAGACTTAAAGGTGGTCAATACTATCTGCTGGCATGTATGACCTAATACTAACAATGAGTGGATGCTTCACTGTTGCTTTAATGGAGTCAAGATGTAGCTCTACTCTCATTCTGCATGTTACACATTTTCGGCATCATTACCAAATAACGTTCCATATAACTTGCAACCAGCAGTCATCCGTCCAATTAGTGTGTTCCTTTGTCCCCTGTAGTCTTATTTTGCCCTGCCGTTAACTGAGATAAAAACTTTTTGTGTGTGTGTGTGGAATTCTACCACTTAGCCAAGCATCTTTTTTCTTCTGAATGTTCTTGAAGGGACAGAAACCACAGAATCCCTCAGATTCCTTTTTATAGCCGTTCATGGCATTTTTCTGTCTAGGGCATAATATATTTTATACTTCTGCTATCACAACGTATGTGGTGAATCTTTTTTCTGCATTTTCCTGAAATGTTTTTAATGAATTTGTCTCCTGATAATGCAAGCAAAACTTTCGGGTTCTAGATATAGTCACTGAACAACCCACCTGTTTTGTAATTTCAGCACAAGAAAACCTTTTACATGTAGCACAATAATTTTACATCTCTATCGAGGTGTCTAATCTACATTTTTTATTTGATATCTTTGCTTCTTGACTTTTTGTTGTTGTTGTTGCTCATGCCACCTTTCTGACGTAATCAGATCGAAGCCCATGAAATTCGTTGTGGCAATGAGCTAGATGTAGGCCTGTCGTTGTCCTTAGCCTTGAGCACTATACAGGTGGCATTACAATTTAGCTCGGAGAAATTCCCCGAAGGGAAGATAGATGGTGACACCACCTATCTCCATCTCCACAATTTAAACATGAAACTGAAGGGGACCGAATATTCTCCAGTTCCCTGTACTCGTGATTCTTCCCACGAGAATTTCGGACCCACTGATTTATCGAGCACGTACTCCTGTGCACTCGGGCTTTTTGACTAAGACCTCAATCCTATTAAAAACTTGAGACACCTTTTGAAAACTTCTAAAGGTACCTCCTTTAGAAATTCTAAAGGAGTTGGCTAGCATATAAATTAAAAAAGTTGAGCATATAATTGTTTTCTGACATTATGTAATAACAAAGGAAGAGTTTAAATGGATTATCAGTCACTGAAACATTGATGCGAAGCTGTAATAAAAATGAAGGTTTGATAACTCACTACTAGCATTAGTGTCTAATGTTTATCAATAAATATTCCAGCTTAACATTTTTTTCATATTGAAACTATTTAATTTTATTTTTTGTATTACACTGAGTATTAAATTACCGTTAAAATTTTATATACATCATTACATTTTGGGAAGCGTGACATTTTCTTTAAGTTATCCGACTACGTTCGGAACCGAGATTTTAAAATGTCACATAAATGGATAATTTTCATAATATTTAGTATCACATAGATTAGAATACATGTATAAAATTGTTTTAAGGACATTTTTGCAAAAAAAAAAGTTATTTAAATACAATATTTCGGCAAAAAATTAACTTAGAATAACCTTTTTTCAAAATGTCCTCCTTTTGTGAAAAACGCTTCTATTATAATAATATTTTACCTGTTGCCATATTTGAACCTCTGTACAAAGCTCAGACCTATGTACAGAGGTTCAACTAGGATTTTTGAAAAATTCACATTAGTTTCAGTATTATTACCCATTTAAATAATTATCGGCATTTTTTTCTTAAAATTTCTCTCCTCTGTTGTCGTAAAACATGAATAAACCCACTTCTAAGTGATATATTTCAAATATTCTAGTTAAGCCACTTTCTGTATAGAGGTCTGAGCTACATACAGGCAAAATATTATTATAGTAGATGCATTTTTCACAGAAGGAGAACATTTTGAAAAAAGGTTATTCTAAGTTAATTTTTTGCCGAAATATATTGTATTTTAAAAATTTTTTTCCAAAATGTCCTTAAAACAGTTTTATACATGTATTCTAATCTATGTGACACTAAATATCATGAAAGTTATCCATTTATACACTTTTACAAAATCACGGTTCCGAACGTAGTCGGATACCTTAAGTATACAATATTTTTAAAAAAAAACATAAAATTTTCCAAACGTGTCCATAATTTTGCCAATTACTGTATCATTTGAAAGATTCTATAAACTATGTACAGGTGGAGTTCGTCTAATTTTAACTCTGAGTTAAAATCCAAAGAAAAGCTATTGCATTTGTCATGCACAGTCACATTTTGGTAGCTAAACATGTGAAAAAAAGAACTCTAATTTCAGATAATTGTGTAGAACATTCCTGGCTATTAACTTGAAGTAATATAAAGATGCTCAGTGGTGTATTAGCTGCTATAGAAAAAAGACAGAGCTAGCATGTGTTTATTCATCTAATATGGATCAAAATCATTAAATACGTCACCAATAGATCACGTAATATGTAGTAAATTCCAGTAATTCATAACGTTTGATGGATATATTTTATGTTTTTCTATCATTATGAACTGCACTTTTTTAAATAAAATTGTTTGATTTTTTTTAACAAATGTTATTATACCTGCAATTTGTGGAAAAACTACAGAGTAATAGAACATTCAAAATTGAAATTTTGCTAGTAGCTGAATATATATAACGATAATATAATATTTTCTTCTGTATTTTCATGGATTTTTATTCATTATTAGTTTTTTCTAAATTTTGATCTCAGAATGAATTTTATAAAGAAGTCATTAAACATCATATCAATGTATATATATATATATATATATATATATATATATATATATATATATATATATATATATATAATTAGAATTCACGGAAATTATTCAGAATTATTTTTCATTCAAATCATTTATACAAAGTAAATTTATTCTAAGTAATTGTTTATTTTAAGTGCTTAACTTTAAGATTCTTAAATTATCTCTAATATAATATTTCATATTTCTCCTTTTGACATTTGTATGATGGGCTTTCTCATATCTGCTTAAAATATAATTCTTTATTCTGTTTCAAGTAAGAGTATTTGAATTATTATTCAATTTATTAATTTTTCGCTTTTAACAAAAGAAATCATAAATTAAAAACCCCTACAGTTTTTGGAAAATATTGAATTATTGAAAATTGCTATTAATGATGGTGACAAACTAAAAAAATAACAATAAAATCATGATATTAATTTCACAATTATTATTTATTACAGGTATGTTTGACAAAAAACTATATAAATTTTGGCAATCAATTGAGATCAAATCATTTAAATTTAAAAATATTGTTTTCCTTATATTTCCTTATTCCAATATTTATCCCTTTTAATAACATTTTATTAAACTAAATAAATAGTAGTTAAAATTTCAGTCATTTGCATTTATGAAAGTTATAGATGTTCTTTCAAAAAAATATAGAAAAACGAAATGATTCAAATAATAATATTTTTATGAATATTCTTTTATTGTTTTTGAGTCTAAAAATTCATGTTGCTTTCCTGGAATTCACAGGAAGCAGTGGTGTAACGTACACCCCCGCATCGTGGGGGGCCCAGGGTTCTAAAGGGGCCCAAAGCCTGACTGACGCAAGTGCCTACTCTTTGTAAAATTTAACGTGGGGACCCAAAACCTGACTTTGCAGGGGGGCCCAAATGTTCTGCGTTACGCCACTGACAGGAAGTAAAATGAACCATCCTGCGGGAAGCAGAATGGCAACTAATTTAATAAAATTATGGTTTTTCAACTGGTTTTGTTTCGGTAAAAGAGGAAATAAATTCCATTTCCTAAAAAAATTGATATGATTTGAAAAATATATCAGTGCTTGCAGTAAAAAAAAGTTGAGATGTTTTTTTTAAATTAAACACTTGAGATTTTTAAATCTAATTTACTTTGTAACAACTACATTTAAACCCTGCCTTCCCTTTATGATTAGTGGCAGCCAGGGAGCACCACCTGTTCTTTAGAGAAGCGGTAACTCGTTCCCCTCGCTCTTCTGCCCTGGATCGCTACCGGGGAAAGATGTGTACACGTGGAGTCAAGGAAAGCCTGTATCCCTCCTTTAGTCTGTAAGCCATTTTCTGTAACGATAATGGATGTGTGTTGTTTTGTTGTTTTATTTAAGTGACCCCTTGTGTTGTGGAACGTAAGAACATTAAATAATATTTGTTCCAATAATGAAAAGTCTTCTTCATTTAAACACAATGAATACACGACATGGGGGATTGTCATAACTTTTAAAAAAATAATAGTTTTTTTTTAAGATGAAAAGTTTCTCTGATTCAACTCTACTTGTTATGTCAGAAATTATAGTTACAAATATTTTTTTATACTTTTTTAGTATTTCCAGATTTTTTTAAATAAAGTTAACATTTAAAAAAAAAACATATTCAATACATTAATTGAAGTAAATCAAACTTTTGGAAAAATGCATAGTAACAGTATATAAGCTTTACTTTAAAAAAATTGACGTACTAGTTTATTATAATTGCTATACTTTAAATTGCATTTACACAAGAAACATAAAATTTGTACAACAAAATTGCAAATAATGTTTTTCCTATTAATAAATTAAAATAAATCTATAGTATATATTATTTTACAGTTTGTTACTTTAACCCCTTCCAAGATCATTTTATTTATGGATTATGGATAATAAAATGTATTTTTTTATCTTTATTTTTAAACATGCCTATGTTTTTAAACATCTAAACACAATTACCATGCTAAATTTCCAAAAATTCATGCAAACATATCTATTTAAATAAATGAGTAATTTTCCTGCAAAATTGGCTTTTTGTATGGCAAAAATCATTAGATTTTGGAGTTAACTCACAATAACTATAAATATAAAGATTATAATACCTAACTTTCATTTGAATTACAAATTTTATTTACATCTTTTCTATTTACGTAAATGATTATAAAATAATTAATCATAAAATTTGATTGCCTATAATAAATTCGAAGATACGATACTACGCATAAACCAACATCGCAATCTGGGCAGTAGAGCTTTGCTTTTCTTATCTTCCAATTACTGTCTGCATTGAGCAGCATTGTCGTGTTGGATTAGTTTCCTTTTATGTTGGATGAATGTATTAAACACAAAATGCAAACCCATAATTTATTATATTGTACTCTTCTTTCATTTAAGAACATATTAATTAAACAATATTTTATTATTTTTAATTCTATATAATAAGCAAATTCCCTCATCTTATAATATACGAATAATTCTTCAAAAAATTAAATTTTTCAAAAATTACGTTTCTGATAATTGTATTTCTTCATATAAAATGTACTTTATATTTTTCTGTTTAAACTAATTTTGTAGTATTAAATTATGTGCAGTTAGACATTTCCTGAAATGATTATCATAACTGAAAAGTTAATTTAAAAAAAAGAAATTTCTTCCTTTTCTTATATATTTTTCAAACTATTTTTACAATGTAATTTCGAAATAAAAAAAAAAACATCAACATTTACGTGTTTTCTAAGCATGTCAAAATAACGCTTTATGCATTTGTTCAATTTGAGGTAGAATACATTCTGAATGCATTTATGATTCTGAATACATTCACGAACCATTAAGAAATACATTCATAATTTTGGTAAGTGCATTTATGTTGATTGTTATAACTATTATAAAGGATGTTCTAATTTTAATTTTTTTTGTTAAATCTATTTTTATAATTGTTTTTCTAAACATTTATGTGTACTTTATTTTTTCAAGCATCTCTAAAGGAAGAATGATTTTTTTTTCAATTAGCAAAAAGCGGAAAAAGTTTTCATCATAATTATACTAGCTGTATAAAATTTATTTCTTCATTTCTTTACAATTATATAATGTATTTCTTTTTTAACAAAGTAATGCATCAGCAATCAGGGTTTATAGATTAACTGTACACATAACTTGTAACTTACATTTTTACAGTTGAATATTATTATTGAATCTAAAATAATGCAGAGCCCTGCACCAATGTAAACTATAAAAGCGATGCTGAATTAAATTTTATAAGGAATAAATGCGAAAATACTGATCTTACAGCAGTTTTTCTCAAACTTTCAATGCATGCGACCCAATTTTCAATCATAATTTTCATCGCCCCCCTCTATACAGTAGCAATTAATTAATTTCAAAAATAGCGTACTTTGATACTAAAGCTACAATATGGTTTTAATTATTAATCGTACAAATTATCAAGATAGGTAATAGATTGTGTGTATAATTCTGTATATGACAAGCCCATGGGGGTCGGTAGTAATTATTAATCTTGTTCTTATTAAAGTACTGCTAAATTAATTATCAAATACATTGTGCAGTACAGATGCATTTATATCAATGTATTTTACTTTTATTATGTCAGAATGTATTTTGTGTTTTGATTCCATTCAGTAAATTTGCAATTTTTTATTTTAGACTTTTTGATATGCTCGCTCCCCCTTGTAAGGTTATCACGCCCCTCAAGGGGGTGTGGCCTACAGTTTGGGAAACGCTGTCTTACAGCATTTAGAGTCCTACATCCAAGTAGAATATTTTCAGTCGCAGATAATTTAGCTTATTTTTTTAATATTTCAGTATAAGTATTAATTTTAATTAGTATTTAGATGTTACATACACAGTTTAATTTATGTTATCATGTAAACCAGTTTTAGAAAAACTAACACCTAAGGACCTCAACCCTCTGGCGGGAAAATCAATTTTTGTGCCGCTCTGAAGAGCATCCGTCTGGCAGACAAGTACTCATTTTTTTTAATTCTATTACCTTAGGAACTGTTTAAAATGTCCTTATAGTTCATGAAGTTGAGTAGGGACTAAATGTGTGGGGTTAAATCACGCACAGCAATACATTTTTTACACTAGAATTATGACTAGTATTTTTATAAAAATTGATTAAAAATTATTTATATTCATGTAAAAGTAATTAAAAATAATATTACCAAAAACACGAAAAAGCTATACGAATATGCGTTCTGATAGACGGTGATAGATAAGAAAAATCGCACATATCGTGAGTTGAAAAAAATTGCCATGTACCACCACGTGATCCTCTCACTGGGTAGAGTCCAACTGAAGATGTCAATGCAGCCAACTTTAAAAATCACATCCCAGCGTTATCTACTTGCATCAAAGCAAATCATCCTCGTCTGGTTGACATATGTTCCGTTCAAAGGGTTAATAATAGAAACAGTTAATTTAAGAGTTTGGTATGAAATATTGATGATATTAAGCAATTGAAGTCAATAACCAAGATGATTTTAAAAACAGTTTTCTTTATTTTATTTTTCAATTACTTCCTGAAATGTAATAAAATAAACGAAATGCCATGAAATCCGGCGTACAGCGCGTTGTTGTTGTAGTGGTTAATACCACCTGTCTGGCGTAGTCAGATTGAAGCCCACGAAACAAGGTGTGTCAAGGGGCTATAAGTACGCCTGTCGTTGGCTTTGAGCACCATACAGGTGACAGTATGAAAAAGCTCAGTGAAATCCCACGAAGGGACTATAGATGGCGACACCATCTATCTTCACCTCCACAATTTAGACAGGAAACTGAAAGAAAGGGTAATATTCTCCAGTCCCCTGTACTCGTAATTCAGCCCACGAGACTATCGGACCCACTGATTTAACGAGTACATACTCCATGTGTACTCGGAGGGTATTTGGTGGCATTGAACCCAGGCCTTCCAGTCTGGAGTCCGATGCTTTAGCCACTAGGCTACCTACGGTCCGTACCAATGTGTACCAGTGTATATATAACGTACACCTGTACTTTCAAACTGCTTTTTTTAATTGTTAGGTATATTCGTCGTATAATGCACTTCCCCTTTTCTACGAAAGAATCTGAAATGTATACCTGAAATTATTATTCCTATGTATGTAGGAGTATAATTTTCGTTTATGCCCATTTCTCTTTTTATTTCCTAAGGTATCATTTTTATACCTCGCATACGTATTCGTAAATTTTGATCTTATTTTTTTTGTATTAAAAATGTGCATTATCTGCCGTTTTTTACGCTAAATCTTTTCCCGTTTCCTTGGATGTTGAATCAAAAATGCATAGTTAAATATTTGCTGTTATAAATTACGTTTGTTCATAAAGGCTATTTTTGTTTCGTCGATCCCTAGTCACTTGAAGCGTATCCAAATAAATGTTAACGAACTACTCACAATCTTTTATTAACCTTTCGAATATTAAATATTTTAAATGCAATTTAGAGAATCACAACAAAAACAATATTCCAAGAAAAATATTTCATTAAAAAATTACACCATCAGAGCTCAAATTTATGTCTATTATAATTAGTCATTCAAAGCCCTTTTCTTCATACATCTTGATAAAATACCATTATTATGTACCAAAGGTAAAAGTATCCGTTAATATTTCTAGTTTTTGCATTATTCCCTAAGAAAACAATTCCTTTTACTAGCATAATAAAAGAAAACAGCTGATCTTCTAAGCCGATAAATATCTAAATGTACTCTAAACAAATGTTGCTAATAATACGATTGTATTTCGGACATCTCAGACAGTGACTGTGCTATAAATATTCGATCAGTGTCCTAAATAATTGTAGTGCTTCCAATGGTTGTTAACTTCTGTTTATTGATGTAGTAAATGTGATTGGTTCTGAACTCCTGACTTCCTCACTTGTGATGCATCGAAGTAATAAATGTTAATGTAAGCTTTCAGATAAAGCTTTTTGTTCAGAGATTAAAGATTTCGTAGTACTGGAAACTTCTCTCGTCAATGTTGTGAAATATATGAATTTTTAATGCGGGTACGAATTTAATATCCGAAATATTATGATTATATGAACAAAATTATAAAATAGTTAAATCTTGAAAAGAATGAAGTTAATGCTTGAAATAAAACCAGTGACTTCTTAAAGTATGAGCCAAATGTGTGGGCCCAGACCCAGGATCTCGGTTCATTCTCAATTCTGTCTTACTAAGATCCCGATTTGGATATTTTTGGTCAAAGATTATTCTCGTAAATATACTCATGTCCATAAATTAAGGATAATTCAGAATCACACAGAAATCGAACTCTAAAATAAAAACTTCACCTGTAGAATTATCACACACATCTTGAAGAAGAATATGCAAATTACAGGAAACCACCAAATGGCGTGGATAGTACGTCACAATGACGAGAATGTAAGAGAAGGGAAAATAAGGAATGGTGGCACAGAAGTAAAATTGTTCACAAGCGCTTTAAAAGCCTTTCAGTGCAATAACCGCATAAATATGGCACAAAGGAAGCATTTGGATGATTTTTACGTGGTATAATTATTGGACGACTGGAATGTGGACGTACCCAGCTGGAAGTATTCGAGGAACTTGGAATCGTCTAGAGTGTCAATCACCTAGAGACCATGCATTGTGAACACCCCAACAGTGGTCTTGTGTGATGTTTTCCGACGAGTCCAGGTTTAGTTTTCAGTCTGATTCTCGCCGGACTTTAATATGGAGAGTGCCAGGTACCCATTACCACCAAGAGAACACCATTGAACGACACCGTTACGGTGGTTCAGGATGGCTCGATTGGGGAGGAATTATTCTTGGTTCCAGAACTGACCTGCATGTTTAGAGTGCAACGATGACAGGCCACATCTATCGTGATGCTATTCTGGAACAACATGTACGTTTGTTTCGGGATGCCATGGGTGCTGAATTTCTGTTTATGGATGACAACGCCCGTCCTCACCGTGCAAACATTGTAGACGAATGCCTTCAATCGAAGGATATCACCCGTATGGATTGGCCAGCATACTCACCGGACTTGAATCCAATAGAGCATGTGTGTGGGATATGCTTGGCCGACGAATTGCAGCCCGTCATCCCCTTCCCACCTGTCTACCGGAACTTTGAAGGGCATTGCTTGATGAGTGGTGTAGCATTCCCCAAGATCAGATCGCTGCCCCTTCACTTCTGATCACCATCTTGTTAACCCCAGCCCGAACGCTCTCTATCCTTGGGTCAACTCTATTATTAATAATCGTGCAATTCACAATAAATTAATTTCCTGCTTTGCTATTTCCAAATCCATATGTGATAATTTGGCTTAACTTTCCCTTTTCCCCTCTTCGGTTCTTGCTATTCCTTTAAATCTTTTTTGTTCCCCTCCCATAATTTTTTGCAGCTTCCTGTTTTAACCCTTAGTCATCATTCTGGGTTTACTTTAAGATTAATTTCTTGTTTTTTTTTTTCTCTCTTTTAGCAAAAATGGTTTCTTTAATAAAATTCAATAACTTATCTGTTTCCCCCTCCTTTCTCCCCTCTTTCTCTTTTTAGTGTCTTAAAAATATAATTGGAGGAGGAAATCTAAAAAAAAAATCATCTTTTCAGTGCTTTTTCAAAAAAAAAAAAAAATCTAACGACAACAGGAAGTGTTGGCGCCAACTGGAATTATGGTTCAAATATATATATATATTTGTTTCCTGTTTATTTTTCTTTTTCACACCTCGTGCCCTATGTCTGTTTCAGGATCTTTTCTTCTCCTTAGAAGATAGCACCTGTGTGTGTTCTTGTCTGTGTTTGTTAAGTGTTTTTTTTTATGTATTTGCATTGTAATTTGTAATTGTTAAGCGTTTTTCTGTATTCCCCCAATTCTCAAGAATTTTGGGGAAGGGACTTTATTGTACATGTTTTTCGTTTAATTTGATAATAAAATACTTCTCGGAGGGTCGGATGCAGCTCTAAACCCTTTGGGTGAGCTCGATTCTCTGGAGTAAGTAAGTAAGATCAGATCGATAATTTGATAATCAGCATGCCTAGCATGCCTGTATTGCATCGTCCTGGAGACATACTCCGTATTAACCATCATACTAACCATGTTATACTGTTTTTTGTAAATAAGTTCTTTTTTTGAAATTTGCTCCAGGGAGTAAGAATCACAATTTTTATTAATTATGTCAAACATATAGCATCTTTTTTTGCTCATTATCTTTTGTTTAATAAATAGACTTTACAAATAAGTCAAATTTGTTTTGCTTTTGTCTCTTTACTTGCCTGAACTTCATTATTCTTAATTTAAGGACATGAGTGTATTCTCTGAGAAACAGGGAATTCCAAAGTGCATGTCAACTGGCAAAAGATTTAAGGCTGTATTATTATGCGATAATCGTTGTCTATGTTTAGGTCTAGACTAAAAACTATAAACTATCATTCAACTCATCAACAATTTTATACTTAAATGTAGAAAATAGGTTTAACAGTATCTGGGAGCAAAGGAAAATTAACCAATCATCGTAACCAATATAAAATTCAAAGGTAACATTTAATACATTTTCATGTAGTATTGCTCTTAAAATTTCAGACAGTTATTAATAGTTGTTTTAAAATAACATTACTAGCCATTAAAGATGGAGCACCATAAAAAAATGACTAATCTAAACATCAAACTTGCAATAATATAAGAAGATACCAGGTGTGTCATTTAAATGCAACAAAATGACGCATAAGGGTGATGGGCATCTCAAACTCTATAAAATAAAGCAGAGAAAATCTATAAAAAAATTTGAAAGTTGGTTGTTTGTAAAAAATTCGTGTTATGCCACGTATAAGAAGTGTAAATGACTACCATAACTTGCTTCAATTCGATAGAAGGAGGATCGTGGCCAATAGCGTTTACAGTTTATCGTATAACGATATTGCTAGCCACAATAGGCGTAATTCCACGATATGGAATCGATTGATTCAGAATAGTCTTACTGAGCATTGTCTACGTCAACGTTCTACCACCACTAGCGTACGGGAAGACCGACATATTGTGAGATGAGTGCGGCAGGATTGTGCGCACCAACTTTGAGTCTGGATTCTAGGTTATTTGCACCACGACAAGTATCCGAAGAGACAGTGCTATAACGTCTGGAGCTGCAAGGGCTGTCTGCGTAGCGGCCATCATTGTGGCTTCTTTTGATACTGTAGCATAGATATTGTAAGGCAACAGTGGTGTACCCGATGACAAAACTGGATACTGGAGCCACAACACGTAATCTTTTCAGACGTATCCAATACGTATCTTATGGGCGATTGGCATGCCTTATCTTACAAGTTGTTTGTCATGGACAGCAGTGTACTTATTATGCAGTGAGACTGCTGTGCTTTGTGACAGAAGATACGTATTGAATACATGTCGTGACTTGGATCATTTTTAAAAGGCGTGTTTGTGACTGATTGATAATAAATTATAACACAGACGCATATCGTATTTTGGTTTATTACAATGAGTTAAGGTATGTGAATACCTTTGGAGGATTTTTTTAAATATATAAATTTTCAACTAAATAAACACTTTTGTACTTGAAATGGGACATACAACTAGGAATTCAAGTACGATTTCAAGAAAATTCTTTTTGGATATATTTGGAATTTTGAGTGAAATTTTAGTGAAAAATTGCAGTTACGGTAAACCTTGTATTGAGAATTCTAATTAATGTATTCGAGTAGTCTTTTTCAGTACATAAAGAACATCATTATCTGTGCTTAAAGTTATAAGATTTGTAATAATCATGAAAAGTTTTGAAATATATCATTTGTTTCTATGCAAGAACTCAATTTTTACAAAAAAACTAATGTTATTTTTTCACAAAAAGGGCAATAAAGTACATATCTATATAATCAGAGATAATGAGACTAGTCCATGCAGAATATAACACTAAGTAAAACATTTTTTGAAAATTTCAATTTAATATCTTAAACGGAAATCCTGCAGTCAACTTTACCATGAAGCACAAAAAATTGAAAAAACATAGTTTCTCAGAAAGTGCTTAAAGGTTTTAATAAAGTATAAAAAAATTTCCACTAATCGTACATTTTGAAACTCACCATCTTTATAGGTCAAGATTTTTTTAGCTTTATGTTTAACTCATGTTGAAATTTTTTAACATTCTGCGGTTTTCTGGGGAGTTTTACAGACTATAACATTTGCCCCTTTAGTGAAATTTTGGTGAAAAATTCCAGTTATACAAAATTCTAATAAATGTATTCAAATAATATTTATACAGTACGTGAATAGCATCTTTATATGGGTTAGGAATTAAAAGATTTGTAATACTTTTGAAAGTTTTTTAACTATGGCAAATTTTGTTGAAAAACACGATTTTTTAAGAAATTAATGTTTCCTTTTCATATAAAAGCAATAACGTACATAAATATACATATATACAGAGATGAGATTTCGATTTATAACACAGATATAACTAAATGAAACTTGTTCTGAAAATTTCAATTCAATATCTTAAAAATATTTTGTGTAGGGATCTACTTTCAGTTTTGTAAACTTCATTTCCGGTTTTCTAATTAAGCTTTAACTTTGCTTCTAAATATCGTAAAAACAAAAATAGAGTGTTTTTGGAATTTTAAATGTATGTGCTATAAAATAAACCATAAAAGAAATTTCGAAAATTTTCTCGAAAACGGTGAATTTTGGATAGTGACATACCTTTCTGTATTCTAAGCCGTGACTGGAGTGGGTGCAATGTAATATACATCGATAGAGGAAGAGAGTGTAGCTTCTGTACGTCGTTAGTGGAAGGGCTAAGGCTATAGTACTTGTGCGGGAGTTTGGTTGAGGTATACAGTTGTGGACGTTTACACCACACAACTGACATATAAGAGGCTAGAGACTCATCACGCGCTTGCCCTCACACACACATATATACAGAGAGAGAGATAGACCAGATAGACCGATAGATATTAAATTAATTCATTTAAAAATAGTAAAGAAGAGTTGAGTACTCGTAAAAACGAAAAAAATGCTTCATGCTTCTTCAATGGTGAACATGCAAAGTATTTTTTCTTTGAATTTCAAAATCATAATAAATTATTTAAAATTTAATTAAAATGTAAAATACATAAAAGAAAAACCTAATTCAGAATTTTTAGTTTAAGAAAATGTGTTGATATATTTTTCAAGCGTATTCAGCTTTATTTCCGAAATTATTTCAATAACCTTTTGGGTGTTTAAAATTTTCCAATATAACTCACCACATAATTCTTACTCAGCAGTATCTCAGTTTTCCAATAACTTTTCCCAATAATTAACCTCCTAGAAGTGGCTGGAAGGTAATACAAAATGGAGTGACTGCCGTATTTTCTTTTTGGAATTTACCCTATGACAGATTATGCAATCTGCCATGCTAAGGAATAGTGCTAGTAGAACGATAGCTACGATCGCTCAACCTTTAATTGATCCGGATATTTTTACTTTGCAAGGCCCTGAGGCTGATTGGATCAAACATTTCTAATTCAACCAGATTTACCGTTCTTTAAAGATTATTCTAATAATTTGAATTTGTCACAACTCATCTATTAGGATTAAAATTTTGTATGTTATTTTTTTCTGTGATGTTAGAGGTTTCGCTCAGAGTGAATTAAGATTAAGATGTATCGACCATGTGTTTGTTTTTGTTATATGTCAAGATGTTTTGAAAATGATTTTGAATGGGTTGTTGGATAAACTTTATTAAGATATATTTACTGCCTATCTCTTTCACGCACGCACATGCAGTCAATCTCGCACACGCACGTACGCCCACAATCAAACAGGCACACATACACACACACACACACACACACATATATATATATATATATATATATATATATATATATATATATATAATTTTAAATAAATAATTCAAATATTTTAATGACTTGGATATTAAAGATAAAGGATATCATTGAGGTTTTGGAAACATAAAAAGACAAATGCTGCAGTATTATAAGCAATATTGGTTGATGACAGCTTTTAAGTTTATATAAAATTGAGGTTTTTTCAACCTGTCTTAGCTAACCTTCTTTCTTTTTGTCTATAACAATGAGCAAAATCTTATGAAATATAATGGATAAAATATAAGAAACAATGAATATAACCCACATTATTTCGTACGATAATGCTTAAATTGAATCGGAACTTGATCTCGTGGCTATAGGTCACCTGTTCCTATCGTGTAACCAAGATTATTCATCTACACTGACCCAGAAAGAAAGTCTCTCACCAGCTGAAGCTACCATCAATTAGTATACAGAAAAACTTGTTTTTGTGCGATCCTTTTTTTATGCGAATTTACTTTTGTGCTATCCTTTTTTATGCTGCTTACGAATTTCTACGGTTTTGAAAAACCACTGTAATCTTTGCGATCACACAATGTACATATTTGTATAAACTTAAAGACGCTCTGTTCATTTCTTATGAACAATTTTCCAAGAATGCAAGTTCAACTGCTTTCCCTCGACGAGCTAGCAGCATGCGCTTGAAGTACGACAAAGTTGTGTCAATGACAGTGACATTGTCACTAATTTGTTAGATTATAAAGACGGACAAGATGAACCAGATTATATGACATCCAATAAATGAAATGCAGCGAGCTTTACAAAAATCGAAAAAGCATTTGATTAAAATAGATACCAATTCCAAAAGGGAGTTTTAAATCCCAAGAAGAATATCGATTATGTATATATATATGGCTATCGATACGTTTTCAAGAAACTGACTAACTGACTGTCATCACAAAATCTTATTACAGATTTTTTGGTGCCAAAAAAGAAAACAATTGAAAGTGTATATTCAAGTGACGAAAGCGATTTTGATACAATTCATCACATGGACATACACGCTTTGGATTACGGCGATTGGCACTAACTATGAAAGTGCATTTTTAAAATTTCCTTATGTATACAATGAGAAGTTAAATGTTTTAAAATGTTTTCATGCATAATTTAATTATATATTTTGTTAGGAAGTACTTTCTCATGTAACTCGTAAAAAAGTGAAGAATTTTCTAAATGCGACTTTTTTATGCGATCCTTCCCCCAACAGTAAAACAAAAATTCTACAGCCTGTCGATATAATTTTTTGTTATATGAAAGTATTTATAAAATTTTCTAATATGTTTTGTGTGCTTTTATATAAAGCACAAAAACAGGTTTTGATGTGATTTTAAGAAAAAAGTTGTGATAAATTATATTAGCTCACATTTCATTACAAATAACAGCGTTTCTCAAACTGTGGGACAACCCTTCCCCCCAGAAGGATGCGAGTTTATCAAAGATTCGAAAATAAAAGATTGGTTTAAAATTATGAATTTAAAGGGGGCGCACGCACAAAACAAAATATACATTAGGACATTATAAAAAATAAATTACACATCTACTTTTGTAATATACAATATTTATAAATGCATCAGTACTGCACAAAGTGTTAGATAATTAATTTTATTATAACCAACAACATATTACTTATCATATTAAATACTTTACTATCATAGCCTTTTTCCTATTACTTAAAAGTACCTTTATTAAAAAATATAATATATATAAATATACACTGCTGGACAATTGCTAAGGACGGATAACACTATCATCCATTGCAACCAAAAAATGAAAGGAAGCAAAATGTGGCAAATTAGAATAAGTGCGAGATATTAGTAAGAAGAGGAAAAAAGTATGAGTATGCAAATTTTTTTCCCACGTCTGTTCATCACGTGATAGCGTTCATAAGAGCTTTAAAGGTTTTGACGCGTGTGGACAGTTGTTGTTTCAAGTCAAAGTTTTACAGGAAAGATTTAATTGACGAACTTAAAATTTTTGGCATGTCTTCCCGACATCACATAGATGATTTTATGCGTGGCCGAATTATTGGAAAGATCGAAGAAGGGCGAAAAATAACAAATGTTGCCAGGGAGTTCGACATCGTTCACAGCGTTCTTTCACGGCTGTGGAAGTCATTTAAAACTACTGGAATATGTAGTAGACGGCACGGGGGAGGTCGTGTTAGAAGTACGACGCCTGCAGAACACAGATATATCGTCCTATCAGCAAAAAGGAACAGGCGCACCACAGCTCAGCAGGTGGCAAATCATTTTCTTGCTGCCTCAGGAAAGCAGATCTCCCGAAAAACTGTTGCCAGACGTTTGAGGGGAGGAGGACTATACGCACGCAGACCTGTTGTGTGTGTCCCATTGACCAGACAGCACCGTACTGCCCGTTTGCAATGGTGTCGTGAGCATCACAAATGGTCTGAACAGGACTGGGCATGCGTACTATTCTCAGATGAGTGTAGATTCAGTCTGTCATCGGATTGTAGACGCCTACTAATCTGGCGCGAGAGTGGTACTGCTTATCGTCCAGAAAATATCCAGGAAAAGGACCGATATCCGACATGCAATATCATGGTGTGGGTCGGCATCATGATCAATGGCCGCACGCGCCTACATGTGGTTGCGAATGGGACAATGACGGGCCAAAGATACTTTGATGAAGTTCTACTTCCTCATGTTCGTCTTTTCCGTGGTGCTGTCGGTGATAAATTTGTTTTTATGGCGGACAACGCAACATGTCATCGAACACTCGCTGTTCGGGATTGTCTAGACAGCGAGGGTATTCAACGTCTCGTATGGCCAGCGCGTTCTCCAAATATAAACCCCATTGAAAATGTGTGGGATGCTTTGGGGAGGCAAGTTGCTGGTCGAAACTATCCTCCGACAAACAAGAACACCCTCATCCGTGCACTCACAGAGGAATGGGATAAATTGCCTCAACAGCTGCTGGATAATGTTGTGCAAAGTATGGTACGACGTGTGGAATGTTGCATCACACTCCACGGTGGACATATCCCGTACTGATACCTTTCTTTAAGGTGCCTGCTGACTTTTAGATGCATTGTTCCATTTCTCCGTACGCAGATCAAATGAACATTTTTTTTCCTTTCAGATGTTTCACAGCTTTTGTACTTTCTAGAACAATAAATATTCTTTATTCTAATGTCTGAACAGTGTGGCAACTATATTTTATCCTACTAGGCCTCATGTCTCGCTTAATGTTATGATACATAGCAATGTGTGATCCATCCTTAGCAATTGTCCAGCAGTATATATATATATATATAAATTCAATACTTATTTTAATAATTTGTACACTTTATATAATGCAGGTCGTATTGTAACCTTAAAGTCAAAGCTTATTATTATTGCATTCAATAGTTTACTATTGTATGGGGGGCGATGAAAATTATGATTATAAATTGGGTCACACATATTAAAAGTTTGAGAAGTACTAACCTATAATAATAGCATTTCTTTTTAATTCAAAATGTGATATATATATTTTTAAAAATTCATTTCAATTGCGCTAAAAATATATTGATTTTTAGCATTAGTTACTTAAACAAAATGTCTTTTTTTTCAGCAAGGTACGTCAAAGACACGCTAAAAATACAAATTGTATAAAATTACATCAAAAACAATTACTAATAAAAATCCCCATCATAAACATCTGTCATAGTAAGTCCTTTCCTAATGATTAAAATGACAGTACAATAACAAAACTTGAAAGACCCCTTTAAACGGTACCGACATTGAACTGCAGGTAAGTCGGTTTCTGATGCAAATTTCGGAAATCGTGATGTTGATTTAATATCGGATTTGAATTCCAATATCCTAGATTCCAAGGAGGGGACTGAATGGTGTGCTTAACATTCTCCGAGCAATTAACATTGGAAGCGTTCGTGATCATTCCTAAATTATGACTCAGTTTCATTTGCAGAAGACTTAGCACTGGATGAGATTTAGTTAATAAGCCAAAATACGTACAAGACGCATTGTGTCTATATTTAGCGGCATTCAAGATATTTAAGGGGACAGTGGACTTTCAAAACTTTTTTTTAATTATTAAGTAAGAGTAATGAAAATTTATGAGCATATACACTGGAATACAACTAGATCAACTATATCTTTAAAAAATTTCAATTAAAATTTTTTTAAATTAAAAAAAAAATTAATAATTTTTAAATTTTTTCAAAACATTCCATGCGTTTCAATTTTTTATTTTTTTGACTTCGTCTAACATTATCAATGTTTATTAGTACACGTTACACATAAGTGGGTATTATTTAGCAATTTCATGCACCGGTTAATTTTTTAAAAAGTTTTTGTTTATTTGCACTTAATTTTCTGTAAATTAACAGATTTTGTACACTAAAAATGAAATTTAACTATCTAAATAAAGTCAAAATTTTAAATGGATACCCAGATTTATTTATGTACTTATCAGTATTCTTCACGAGAAATTTCAAGCAATTTTCTCAAAAATTGAGACGCATGGAACATTTTAAAAGCACGTAAATCTGAAAAAACAAAGTTTTGAAAAAGTCATTTTAAAAATGTTTTTCCACTTACCTTTCATAATTGTTGTTCTGATATTATTAAGCATCCATTTTATTTAATAACAGACATATTTATACTAGATTATTTATTTACAAGCATAATTTGAAGAGAGAAAAAAAATTTATAATAGAATGCATTGGTTTCACATGGTACAGTTTTTCGGTAAAATGTTTTCAATGTTAGTGCAAATAAATATTAATTTACTAAGAAAACATTTAAAATTTACCAGCACCATATGTTTCCCCTTCTTTTTTAATGTTCTTTGTAATTTTGGATGATTTAGTCAATTTATTGATTATTCTTTTCTTTCTCCAATCACTAGAATTCTTTTTTTCACTCTGCGCTAAACGTCGTTTATCACGTTTATGCGAAATGTCCACAGATACAGAACTTAACTCATTGTGTTCAATAGCTAAACTATTGAAGCAGCCAAAATTATATCCACCTATGGCAGATATAACACCCATTTCAAGTCGCTTTTTAGAAACAAAAGTTTCTTTTGGGCAGTTTTTCCAAATAACACTATGGATGCTTTCGTTGGCATTCTGAGTTTTCCGCACTGCATCTTTCTAAAAAGCTCATCGTTTACAAGCCTTTGATATACTGGAAGTATTTTTCCAGAACTTGTTCCGACAGCTTAGTTTTCATCAGTGAATGGGACATAGGGTTCTCATTTTTAGCCAATGCCCTCTGGTAAAAGCACCATGATGTCGAGCCAGTAGGGCATTTACTATGTTTTGGAGTTTTATCTGTAGATGAACAATGAAACAATGAAGCTAAAATTGCGCTTTTCATTTTTCTTACATCTGGCGCATTGTCTTTTATAGCTTTTCTATAAAAGTTAGTCAGTTTCACAATGGTGTTTTCTTTGAGGTTGCCCTCTTTCCGCCCACCAATAGTGATACCTTTATTCCGCCACTCTAAAATTTTGTTACGGAGTCCTGTGCCAAGCCTTTTTGCCACGTGGTTAATGCATTCTTCTTTTGCAATTTTTATGCAGTTACCATACACATTTAATGATGATAAATGTTGATAGGTCTTGGCATCACCATCTGACAAGATGCTCACATATCGCATACCACAATTTTTAATGGATCTTTTCCATAGAATTTCTGCAGCTTTAACCTCCATGGCATTAGAAGATCCTACATAATTTTCGCTGCATTCTTCTTGGTGGGATTTGTACCATATGGAGTACTCAGCACTATTTTCTCCCAAATCCCTTTTTGCGGTAGTGCATTCTGGGCAATATTTGGAAAGGATTTCGTAATCAATAATGAGCCCAGTCAAAATGTCGATAACGATTCCTATCCCATACAGTGACGAATGTCCCCGTTTCTGCCATGTTCCATCATATGAAACGGTGATGTCTATAACACCATTAGCAGTGCCGAGCAAATCTTCATGGTGTTTTCGGACTACTTTTCGGGAAATTTCAAGAATGTCTTCTTTGAAGCTACACTTTTCTTCATACAATTTGTGTAAACATTTTGAGAAAGTTTTCTTATCCATTGCATGAATACCAATAGCCATAGAGAAAAGTTCTAATGCTGCATGGCCTTTCCCAATCTTAAGAAAAGCTTCAACGAGCTTTTATTTGCATCGAAACAATTACTATCATCATCTCGAGGGCTGGAGAATACAGAATTAAATATTTTTCTGCAGCTTTTACATTTTAGCTCTATTTTTGTAGAAAACCATAAGCACTATTACATTCGACATCCAATGAGCACATATCACATTCATCACATTTTGTGTTAGATAAAAGAGCAGACCACATATCATTATTCATCAAAACATATGTACTTTTCTCACTAGTACAAAAAAGTTGATGTTGAAGGAAACATCTGAAGTTTGCTAAGACTTGCATTCAAATATTGTTCCTTTTCACCAGCATGTGAACCTTCATCACTAATAGAGATTTCAGTATCCATAAGTGAATTTTCAGCAAGCAAAATATCAGAGTTTTTAGCACACATAGTAGAATCAGAGTCACTTTGCATGTGATTTTTTCCCATCTCTTTTGTACTTTGGATGCACACAAACTCCTTCTTTTGATGGCCTACCTTTAGGTTTTCGATAGCGCCGACTAATAGCATCCATTGTAAACAAGTACAGAACAATTGTATATGTTTTTGAAGCTTTTTGTGGCTTTTAGATACAAAAAAAATTTGATTCCGTAAAGATAAATATTACTAAGAAACAGACAGCAATCAAAGATGTGTAATTTTAAAAAAGGCAATACTTTCGACTTATGAAAACAAGTGGAAGTAAACAAACAGCAATAAAGCAGTTAAAGGTTGCAGTTAAAATGCGCAGTTGTTAAAACACAAAAATATTAATTCTAATATTTAAAAAAAACACTCAAAAAATTTTGACAACCTAAGCACATGCTTTTGTTTACATTTTTATGTCCATTTAAATTTTTTTAAATGCTTATAACTTTTTAATAAAATTATTTAGACACATGCGGTTTCTTGCATATGGTTCAGTGAACACACGAAGATCATAATTCACAAAAAATTTTTTTTCCATAATTTGGACGATTTTCGCCAATTTCAAAGTCCACCATCACCTTAATATGTTGCACATGTCATTCCTGAAAACAATAGGTATTTATATTAACTAGTGGGCACTCGCCTCTGTGTTTTTCACCGTCGATACTCGTGGAGTGTAGAGAACACCCCAAACTTTTAACACGTGTATTTAATTATGAAAATAAAACTAAGTCATTATGATACATATTTATAAAGTACAAGATGTTTTTGTATTATACAAATAAAATTATTAAATTTATTGCATACAAATGAGACTAACATTAATTTAAACTAAACATACATAACTTCCATTTTAAAACACTTACTTTTATATTTTTTCGTAAACCAGTAAAACGTATATACCGGTAGTAAATATACTTTACAATTACCGTAAAACCCGGCGTATAACGCGCACTTTTAACACAAAAAATAAGACTGAAACTTAAGGGTGAGAGTTATACGCCGGGTATAAAAGGGGTAGCTTTAAAAATAACAAAACAAAATGAGCATAAAAAATTACTTCTATATGTCTAGAAACACTGTTTTATTTAAAATAAATGACTCGCATTAGGTGAACTAAAACAGTCGTAGTTCTAGAAGTAGACTAATCTTTCAAAAGACTGGGGTAATACCTTGAATAAATTACTTCAAAACGTAAGATCAATGTATA
The DNA here is from genome assembly GCA_019973935.1 of Trichonephila clavipes. NCBI lineage: Eukaryota > Metazoa > Arthropoda > Arachnida > Araneae > Nephilidae > Trichonephila > Trichonephila clavipes. The sequence continues at coordinate 1,652,142 of BMAU01018426.1, forward strand.
CTAGAATTTCAGAGATTTCTTCGTAAAAAGGGAGGTGCGCGTTATACGGCGAATATACCTAAAATATTAAAAATTTCAGTTTGAAAGTATAGGCGCGCGTTATACGCCGGATTTTACGGTAATGAGATAATGATAGTAGAAAGTAGAAAAATAATATTTTAATCATTTTCCAAACATTCAGAGCAGACTGTAAACATATGCTAATCTTCTCGTGGGAGTTCTCAGCTCCCCCAGATAAACTTTTGAAGGTCATTACATTCCAATCGTTCGAAAAAGAGGGATTGTATCAGGACTGAAGGTTTAATTATTTAAAATGAACAGCGACAAAAGAAATCGTGGTTCTGCGCATACTTTTTAGAATCCTGGGAAGATTTTCTTGTTGCTGGTGTGTTCAGAACACCCCGCGCGAGTGATCACGGGTTAATTAATATAAATTGCATTATTATTGAAACTAAAGCCCTTATGTATTTCTAAATACTAGCAAATATCATTATTCGTGAAAATTCAATGTTTTTAACCTTTTCGTGGTCCATGGGAAGAGATTAATTCTTATGTATATGATCTTACAAAATACACCTGTGAGAAATGCAGAACCTATTATAATATATTTGCTTTGATATTATAATGATGGGAAGACTAATTTAAAATTTAATTCAAAATATACCGTCCTTTTTTATTTACAACTGCCTGATAGCTTTTCTAACACCCTGGGAAAAAAACTCCACTGTTTTGGTGGCAAAGTATTCTTCAACTTCTATTTGGTCACCATCATAATTTATATATTCATTCCCATCAAGAAGGTTTTAATGACACCGAAATATCAGGAGATTATGCTGACTGAGGTAAAATTTATAAATTCAAATTTGCGGGTTTTTTTGACACATGAGGTCTAGCGTGGTCGTGATGATGAATTCACTCTTTCTGCTAGCTAAAGATAGACGTTTACATTGAATTTCATTATTCAAAACATCAAGTTGAGCAAGATCATCAGCATTGGCCGTTTTATTTTCTTTCAGCAACTTATAGCAAAATATACTCTTGTGCTCCCACTCACAACACAACATACTGGCCCTGTCAGCTTAGTGGCTAAGATAACGAACTCGAGGCTGGCGTGTCATGAGTTTGAGCCTATTACCGCTGAAGACCCATCTTGCAGGGGAACGATGCACGTTAAATCTATCTAGAACACAACCATCCTCCCTTTGGTGTGGAAGTTAGGAGAGGGAGGGAGCTCAGGGGTCAACCTCGTCACTGGCCGATGGTTCAAAATTATGAGATCCGTCACCAAAACACCTGGTGTAGCTGAATAGTGTGACGTTAATAATCATTCACTCACTCGGCCATTTAACAGTTATAATTTAAGAGCCTTCGTGGTACACTAGCTTATCCCTTCGAGGATAAATGGAAAAACATCAAAACGTTAAAGTTATTCGTGGATCGTAAATTTGCGAATGAGTGAGTCATTCATCCTTCAGTTATTATTCAATTTATAACTACCGTTCTGAGAAGCTGATTTGAAGACGACTGTGGCAGTTTAGGAAAGAATTGTCATGTGATCTACAAGCGGATCAAGAGATAAGTGTACATTTGATAATCTTTTATGCTTAGATTAGCAAACTAATTAGGTTTGTTCCCCCGGTTATTTAATTTAAACGGATCATAAGTTAATCAGTCATAAATATAAAAAGTAATTATTATTTTAGCAATGTCTACTTCTTTAAGGCATCCCCGATTACGTTCGGAACCGTGATTTTATAAAAGCTCATAAATGGATAATTTTCACGATATTTAGTGTCACTTATATTATAATACATGTATAAAATACTTTTAAGGGCATTTTGATGAAAAGAATTATTTAAACACAATATTTTGGCAAAAAAATAACTTAGAATAACCTTTGTACAAAATGTTCTCTTTTTATATAAAAAAAAGTTTCTATAATAATAATATTTTGCTTAAATAAAGCAAAGACTTCTCTAAAGAGACCAAACTAGGTTTTTTGAAAGATTCATATTATTTCCATAGCTACCACCAATTGAAATACTTCTTAAAATTTCTCCCCTCTGTTGTAGTAAAATATGGATAAATCCAATTCTAAGTTATATATTTCAAAAATTCTAGTTCAGCCCCCGTACAGAGGTCTGAAATATATACAGGCAAAATATTGTTATAATAGAAGCATTTTTCATAAAAGGAGAATGTTTTGAAAATGGGTCATTCTATGTTCATTTGTTGTCAAAATATTGTACTTAAATAACTTTTTATTGTAATAATATTCTTAAAACAATCTTATACACGTTTTCTAATTTAAGTGATACTAACTATCATAAATAGTACCCCTTTCTGAGCTTTTGCAAAATCACGGTTTCGAACGTAGTCGGATACCTTAAGAACCCAAATTAAATGTATAACCTATGGGTATAAATACAGGTATGCATTGCATTAAACAGACATTGATGATTATCAAAGGAATCTTGGATATGCACCAACAACATCCATATGAAGAAACATGCAAAATCAGTCATAGGGGATCTGCGAGAGTTAACAAGCACAAAACAATATCTTCTAGTTTTATATAATGCCTTGCTTTTTACTTAACCATCGGTCACTCGCGCCTGTTTTTGCTACCGTCGTTACTCGCGGTGTGTAGAGAACACCCCAAACTTTTAACACGTGTAATTAATTATGAAAATAAAACTAAGTCATTATGATACATATTTATAATGTACAAGATGTTTTTTGCATTGTACAAATAAAATTATTTAATTTATTGCATACAAATGAGACTAACATTAATTTAAACTAAACATACAAAATTTTCATTTTAAAACACATAATTTTTATTTTTTCATAAACCAGTAAAACGTATATACCAGTTATAAATATACTTTATAATTCATGAGATAATGATAGTAGAAAGTAGAAAAATAATATTTTAATCATTTTCCACACATTCAGAGTAGACAGTATACATATGCTCAACTTCTCGCGGGATTTCTCAGCCCCCCAGATAAACTTTTGAAGGCCTTAACATTCCAATCGTTCGAAAAAGAGGGATTGTATCAGGACTGAAGGTTTAATTATTTAAAATGAACAGCGACAAAAGAAATCGTGGTTCTGCGCATACTTTTTAGAATCCTGGGAGGGTTTTCTTGTTGCTGGGGTGTACAGAACACCCCGCGCGAGTGATCGCTAGTTAATTAAAAAGAAGGTTAGAATATTTTATAATACTTTTGTGAACTACTTGAGAAGCTACTTTTGGAATATATGTAGAAATTTATCCTCGGGTCAATTTTATCAAGAAAGAATTTGTTAAAATATGTTCTGGAATATTAATTTCATAATTACAATACACTCAAATAAATAGTTTGTTGTAACTATCAGACCAATAAAATTTTTCTTACGTTATTCGTAAAATAGAAGATATCTATAAAATTATTACACATACTGCGAGTTTTGCTTTCGGGTGAGTGAATGATTGAGTGTTTAATAACGTTGCACTTTATAATAACCCGAGGGTAATTGGTGACGGACTTCGTAATTTTGACCCAAGATTAAGTGACGCATTTTTATCTTAGAGTTTGCAACTATGGCTGTAGGATCTGCTTCTCGTTGCAGTAATATTCGTATAGTAAAATGTGTGTTAGAGAAATTTTATGTTACGGCATTCCTCTGTAAAAAATTTCATGGTGTATAATGTAAAGTATCTGGTGAATATGCATTGTAAAAAAATATTAACTATTGATTATGAGCAATCAAAACATAAGTGTAGTGAAAAAGTATGAGGGATTCAAACGAAATATGCAGTATTCAGAAACTAATAAATGTAATATTATTTTTTTAAAAAAATGCTCTTTATGTAGCTAAAACTGTTCTTTGAATCATTGCATAAAATTACTATATTATGTTTTTCAAAAGCATTTTAATATATGATGTAAATAACGTTTTCTCTATAAGTTTCAAAATATTAACAGATACATGAAAAGTAGGCTAAAAGTATAATACCTCGTTGGTATTTTCTACCTAAAATAGTGAGAAAAATCAATTTTAAATATATGAGAGACAGCGTAGATAAACTATAATGACAGTGAGGGAAAAAACTTACGTTTTTAATCCTAATTTCTCTTGTTTGGGTTGTTTTGTCGAACGTGTCATCAATAATTCGTGGATACATAAACCATAAAATACATCAAATGTATCAAATTCAAAAGGGAATCTGATTATTTAATTCCACTCTTCAATTTAGTCACTTAAAACAAAGGATATGTTTTTAAGTAAATTGAATGTTGAATTAAAAGCACAAGAAGACGATAAATAAAAATGTACATCGCGAGGCTATGTCTAAAGCGGCGTTCTTGACACACTGTTAATAAGAAGACAATGTTTGCTTAAATCTCCTATCCGATTTCCCTGTAGTTATTTCTTTGTACTTATAAACTTTCATGCTTTGTTCTTTTAAGTGTATTGTTTTAAACTTAATCATTTATTTGAACCGCAAACCTATGCGTCAAATTTCGAAAAAATTATCCTCAAAACTCTCAAATACTTTACCCTTTAATTACCACCGACGTATATGTACGTCTTGCTCAACCAGCGCTTTTACCCTTTATCTACCGTATTATGATTGACTGCAAACTTTTTCATGCAATATTTTTTTTTCGATCACTAGAGGAAAATTAAAGTAAAATTAAGGGATATACATAAATAAAATACTGAACTTTGGGAAATTTATTTCATTAGAATTAATTAATTAAATTGGTACTTTAAAGTAACGTAAGCAAACAGAGGTCTCAATTATTCTGACAATACGAAAAGACCGAATAACTTTTTTAAACCAGTTTTAACTATTAAAAATGCTAAATAACCACAAAGAATAGTAATACTTAACATCACAAATGTTTATTTTTTAAAAATTATTAAATTTTTAAAATGTATTTACTTTTTACACATAAGCTTAATTTGATGATATTCAGAGAAACAATTTTTTTTCCATTAGTACACAGAAATTCATTACACTTTGTGCATTTTGAGTGAGGTTTTGATTGAATTTTTTTTAAAGCACAGCATCCTGGGGAAAGAAATCCTGTATTTTCTTAACATGAACTATTGCATTTTGAGTTCAGCCTCTTGATCGTCATCCTAAGAATCTAACGAAAATTCCAGCAAATAATTTGCTGGGACTTCTTCATCAAAAAAAAATCATCTGTTTGTACTTCACTGACTTCAGATGGTAGGTTCTATAACAAATCCACAAAGCCTCTTGAAGACTAAGCTTCTTTTTTACAAACTTTCTAAGAAAAGAAAATAATAATAAAAATAATATTAGCACCTTAAAAATCTCCAAATACTCTTAAATCTCTGTTACATATAAGGGAATTAAAATGAGGTTGCATAATTTTTGAAATAAGAAGACATATTTCATTTAATTGTGTGGCAAAAACAAAAATACAAGCTCGGATTCAAAGTTACAAATTTTTTGAAAACATTAAAACATAAAAAGGAAAATCAATCAGTAATAAATCTAATAAATGGAGTTACGGCGAAAAAAGGCATAACTCTACAGCAGTATAGTGATGACGCTTCAACTGAACAAATATCAATACTAAGCAACACGAACGAAAAAAAACTAAGTTATTGCTCCAACACTCAGTGTGATGTCGGTACTTATAAGTACCACAAAGTTATTCGACTGTAAAATTAATTATATACACTGTTCCCTTAAAATAAATAGTCAAATCGTTTTCTAAGGTCTTCTTTAACAAAAATAAGCCACTACTTTTTCGGAACAAAAATGACAATCTTCGCAATCCGATCAAAACATCAGCTGAAAACACAACTTCTGCTGTAAAACTATTTGCCTTCCCCGCTAAAATACTCATCATAGAATCCATGCTACCCTACATCTGGAAAGAGTCGATTTCAAAGAATATTTCTGCTAAGTATCGTCAGATTATTCGTAAAAATGGTTGTTCTGTGTAATTTCAAAGTGAGTGGTACTTATAAGTACCGTCGGTAGATAAAGGGTTAGATGGCCCGGACGTATATGTGCGTCTTTCCGAAATGCAAGCACTTTTGTGTGCTACCATCAGTAAAACTATTCCATAAACAAGGATGTACTTATTTCCGAGAAAAATTTGCTTATTTTTTTAATGCCTTTTCTTTTCCCTCTAATACACCGTACACGTATGTGCCAATAAGAAAAAATGTGGTCCTGAGGATAGAACCATGCAACTTTTAATTGGTAGTTAAGGGTTAATTAATAACTGTATCATAACAAAAATTCATTGGCACATAAAAAAAACACAATTCTTCGAAATTCACCAACATATGTATTTACCTAGAAAACTGATAAATAATTAAAGGTTGAAATGAAATTGGAGGCTCTGTGTGAGCATATGTGTGTGTGTGATGATGCATATTCTTACCTATTTATGAATAAACATATTTTCATAGAAATATTTTAGTTCTCAGTTCTCAGGAAGCAGACTACGTAGGCAGGAATTAACCTTTTCACGACAACGTACTGATGAAAGGAAAATATTGTAGAATATATTGTGTCCCCATATGCATTCACCTCAAATGTCACCGGCATTTAGGTGATGCATTGGTGAATCGCATTCCTTACTGGTTCTTCTGCAGCGATATTCAACCTGCGGCCCACCGAGTCTCTTTAAGTGGTCAGGTCATAGCCCATTTCTCTGAGTAATTTACTTATTAAAAAATATCGCATTAAAAATTTGGTGGGAAATTCTTTGTCAAGAAATTTAAATATATCAATTTTGCTTTATGCTGCCCGTGTCATACGGATACGATTTTTCTATTTGGAACGGTTACGTTTAGTGATAACACACAACAGTGGAATAGGGACAATTTTACATGTTGGAACTAATTTTTAACTATCTTTCATATCTTCCAAACGAAAAATCATTTCAAAATGATTGGGAGGTAGACTATTTTGTTGTGAAAAACGAACATGGATCAGTAATTGTTCGAATTGTCACGAAAGTCCTGAATTTAAAAATATCAATAAACATATATGAATCATTCAATGACACTTTTACTTGAAAATCTCTTTCAAAAGGAGATAAATAAGCTTTCTTGAATAATCTTCACAACAGCAAGAAAATGTTTTGTCAGTGATAATATTACAGCGGTAACAAAGATATCCTATGAAGTTTGTTATATTATCACTGTCGTAGCGAGTTCTGATTGTTCCTGTATCAAAATTCCTTCGGAGCCCTTTTACTGGCATATGCGCACAGTTAGTGGGGTTGTAAGGGGTGTTTTTTTAGAGGTATAGAACTTTAAATTGCAATAAAACAACGATGTATTATTCGATTGACATGAATTTTTTTTATTCGAAAGATAATCTTGTGGCATTACATTTTAAATATGATTTCTGGCATAGGACTGCCACGGCTGGCTCGAATGTAGTCCAATCTGGACGTCCAATTTCCGATGACTTTTTCCAACATTTGTGGTCATATATCGGCAATAACACGGCGAATGTTGTCTTCCAAATGGTCAAGCGTTTGTGGCTTATCCACATAGACCAATGACTTTACATAAAATAATTATTTAAAAAAATCAAAACAGGAGTTATAAAATTTGATCAATTTTCCGATGTTATCTTGGTCTTAAAGCATTTCTCCCCCTCCCTCATTTATCCTCATGTTGCGGCCCGCGTGAAATAGCTAAACATATGTATGCGGCCCGCGTGAAATAGCTAAACATATGTATGCGGCCCGCGTGAAATAGCTAAACATATGTATGCGGCCCGCGTGAAATAGCTAAACATATGTATGCGGCCCGCGTGAAATAGCTTACATATGTATGCGGTCCAGCAGAAAAGAAGGTTGAGTATACCCCTGTTCTACAGGATTGCCCGTTCCCACGGAAAAGTGCATTGAATGATCCACCGCATGATAAAGGGGTTTGAGACTAGTGCATATATCACACGCCCGTTGCGAAATGTCAATAATGTTTAATAATTCAGATAGTATAGCTAATGTATTTATGGAAAGGTAGAATTATTACCTGCATATTACGGCCATGTATAGAAATTATTTATTAACTTGTTATGATTATACATAATTAAAAAACACATTTTATGATATTTTTTAAACCCATTACATAAACTTACATTCAAGAAAAATAAAATCAAACATATATTATCTCATGAATACTGTTTATTGGTCAAAAAGCACGATCCTTTTACTTTCCCCAAATCAAATATTATCAATCAATAGCAAGATTATAAAGCCCCTTTTTGATTTTCTTTTAAACCCACATTAAAAAAAATATTCGTACGTGTTCAGATGCTTAATCCTGATAAATTGAAGTCTCACTTTCTGAGTTGTTTGGAAGGAGAAATGTATAGAACGTAACAATCCAGGATTTACTTTTACTTTGATGTGAATACAGTAAGATCATTTTTCAAGACAGAACTCTAACTTTTGAAAGTTTTATCAGCTTTATGAGGAATGGGATACCGTATATAAATTCTATAAATCTTTCTCCTATTAAATATTACATATAAGCAACTGCCTGCAGCAAAGTTCCGTATATACCCGAATCAGCCGTCAGCGATTCTAAGCCCCACCTTCAATTCTCTACATGTTTCCGAGAACAAATTAAAAGAAAAATGTATAAAAGATTCATCCATATCCAATACTTCAGAAAAATTTTAAAAAACTAATGAGAAATAGGAAGAAGTTATTAAGTTTTTTTGTTATTTTGTCAATACTTAAAAACTTTAAAATGCATACATGAACCTAAAATTATTCAAACCATCAATATAATGTTTCGAAAATGATTATTCACTCCCATTCTCAGAGTTGACTTCGGAGTTGGTGTCAAACTGGTTGTTTTCCACATGGGGCCATCCAATGAATTTCTTGTGCAACATTTTTTTTTAAAGAATGCTGTCTAGCAGATTATAAAATAAGTGGTAACGACTGTCGAACATTTACAATTACAAGGAAAAATTATATCACTTTTTTACGTCATCGACGTATATTTGTATCATCCATTTAAAATTAGCAATAGTCTCCGCTCTGTTCCCATTTTTTTAACATATGAAATGGCCTCTCTTTTCATACTTTTGCCATTGTGAACTCGCCTTAATACTACTTCCAATATCATTCATGCTTAGGTTCCGATATAATTCATGCTTAAAAGAAAACGTATTCAAAACATTTCCTAAATACGATCACACAATGATGTTTAACCCTTTATCTACCGATGGTACTTATAAGTACCACTCACTTTAAAATTACATAGAATAACCATTTTTATGAATACCCTGACGATACTTAGCAGGAATATTCTTTTGAATCCACTCTTCCAAGATATATGGCAGCACGGGTTCTATGATGAGTACTTTAACGGGGAAGGCGAATAATTTTATAGCAGAAATTGCATTTTCAACTGAAGGCGTTTTCTGCGGATTGCGAAAATTGTCATTTTTATTCAGAAAAATAGTTAATGTCAAAAGTTAAGTGTCTTTTTTTATGTTATTGATAACCTTAGAAAACGATTTGTTTATTTATTTTAAGTGAACATTGTGCATAGTTAATTTTACAGTTGAATATCTTTCATTAGTTAATTAGCTCTAACTAATTAATTTTACGAAAGTTGAGTATTTTGTTTATGTATATCCCTTAATTCTCAATGTAGTGACTCAAAAAAAAATATTGCAAGAAAAAGACACTGCAGTAAATCATAATGCGGTAGATAAAGGGTTAAGATAGATTGAATATTTGAGATAAAATGTGGAATGGGATAAATCCTCAATGTTAGCAGCTAGAATGGACGACTGCATTTTTCCTTTTAAAGGATTGGAAACTCTATTGTCCCTATCTTACAAATGTTTCGCCTTTGAGTCTAAGCCACACTTTTAGAAGCATTAACACTGGAAAAATAGTATGGCTTATATAGATTCCAGTAAATGCGGTGTATTATTATTTTAGAACTATCAATTCAACTGAAATTTTAATATCAGGACAAAATGCTTATGAAAAGCTTAAAGCGAAAATGCTGATATAAGACATTATTGATCATTCATATACATACGTGTGTTCTTTTCATTTTGAAACAAACATGTTGTATGAAACAGTTAAGGAAATAATCTAACTGGAGTCAACAGCAATTTATTTCAATCACTTGTGATATTCAAAATCTGTATTATTCTATTTATTTCGATGCATAGATAAATCTTATAAGTTATTAAATAAAATAACTAATAATTTCGCAGAGAACGATAGACTTTCAAGTAGATTGGACCACATTTAAGATACATAAACTATTTTAAATGGATTTGATCTTAACGAAGTTATATAATGAAGCGATTCGTACATAATAGCATATTTTTCTGCTGGACAATACTGCTTCCTTATTGATAAATGCTACAATGAACACATATCATTATAATACATGTACTGAAATTAAAAGTTACTTTACTATGATGAATTCATTTACATTTTTCTTTTCTTTTTAATGACAAAATATATCAAAGTAGCTTTAATTGAAGAATGCTAATTTAAATGAAGAATATCATTTTCCGTTATTGGTACCTTTCTATTCACTTTTAAAAGTTCAATTGATTCAACTATTTTAAGAAATTAACTCACCTTACAGCTTTAGGAATGGTAAAATAGGATTACTTACCACATAAGGCATTGAAAAATTCAGTTTTAAAAGTTGGGATTATCTTTGTTTAAATTTCAAGCTATTGAAAACAGGCTCGCTTTTGAAGAAACTTTAATTTTGATTTTTCCCTCAGCAAGAATTTTTAGAATGGACGAACGTAGTATTGTAAATAATCTAACTCTTTTGGGATTATTATATAAAAAAACTGACTCCTAATATATTACTCCGCTATAATAAATAGTCACAGATAAAATAATAGTGTACATCTATGCTGAAATCATTAAGAGGATTTGTGCCGCCGAATAAATGGTCCAATTAATAAATCCAAGGAGTAATATGTCTGTAACTACTTATTTATTTATACAAATGTCAGACATTTGGCCCCTAGGACATTAGTCTTGATCTAGATTCCCAATACTTAAGGACAATCGAGTTAAAAGACACTAATGTAGTGCATTCGTCAGTATGGTCCTTATACATGGACTCTCCAGAGTCACAAAGAGAACAGGCTGAAGTGTCCTTTAGTCGAATTTTAAAAAATATGAGCATTCAAACAATCGTGCCCAATCAAAAGACAAAATAACACCATAGTTATAGGACGAAGAAAATCTGGAATAGCGGGCTTTGAATTAGCTTTAAATTAATTTTGAATAGCTGGCTTTGAACACTCTCAGGCATTTCTCTTAGCTTCATTTGATGAAAAAAGGAGGCAAACCTCCTCTTAAATCCTAATTTAATTCGGAGCTTTGCAGAGTTAAAAGTCATATGTGTAGTTATTAGTTGTTTATATAATAGTCATTCTCTTATTTGCCGGGAAATCGGCTCGATGCCACAATGAGTAGGAATCAACTGCAAGACAATTGAGTACTCCAGTGTGTTGAGAATCTTTCTATATTCATAAAATAAATTGTAACATGACACACCTTCTCGTGGTGCACCCTGGTTAAAGTTAAATCTGGTGCAGAGTTGTCTCGATTCTTCGTATTTGTGCATTTTAATTGTATTTCATTGTGGCAAAAAATGGGCAGCGAATCTTACAGTGGAAATGCCCGGTGACTTTTCCCAGAGTAAGAAGACTCAGATTATGAATGTTACTCATTCAAAAGATATTGAGTTATTTTTTTTTTACTTTTGAAGCTCTAAGTTGTCTTTATAGATATATAAAATAACTATTAAATACCATTGAATTACTTAGTGACCCATAAAGTAAATAATATTATAAATATTTATAAAAAGAAGTCAATGTGTAAAAAGGTAAAAAAATCTTCTTGAGGTAAAACATTTATAAAAAAGATATCAATAAGTTAAAAGGAAACAAAACTTTTTCTTGTGGTTTCTTTATAGGACATGCTTAAACTGATGAAAGATTAATTAACTTATTCTTTAATTATGAATAAATATAGCAATTAGTAGCTTTAAGCTAACAAAAATAATTATTCTTTTTTGAACTAAAGTAATTTATTGAGAACAGTAAGCTGATCAGAGATAACAATTTTATTACGATTATAAACAATTCCATCTCGATATAAAAATTTTTTTAAAAAAATGATTGCAAATTTTAATTTCAAACAACTTATCATTAAAATAATAGTAATTATGAAATTATTATCATTATGATTATTCACAAAAATAAAAATTAAAAATAAATGCAAACGATATTTTTAAATTTATAATAATATTATCAAATACCAGCAACTTTTAAGTATTTTTACAAGTATGTTAAAATTTATTTTTAGTGTGTATTATTATTATTTTAAAGTATTTAATTAACTTTTTAAACAAATAAATCGCATGCCCTTGCTTTATAAATACCTATAAAATATATTTATATTACTAGAAAAAAATGTAATTAAACTTAAGCATAAATTAACAAAAATATATATGTTGTCTTTTGGAAAGCCAGCAAATTATTAGCTCACACTGACAGTGCATATAATTTGTAAAAAAAATTTCAAGTGCTAATTTACACTTTTAAGTCTAATATAAATTGTAAAAGAATTAATTAAGTTTATTCTTCGTTGGGCTCAGTTAATTAAATCTCAAATAGCATATATTTTAATTTATTTCCGGGATAAATAATATTTCTTAATTACTTTCACTTTAATCAGGAAATTTATTAAAAAATTTCATCGTAATTATGTATTAAAACATAACAAAAATTGTATGCTCCGTTTTAAATCTTCGAATTAATTTTAAAAAAATGTTGCAATAATATCTCGTGTAGATAAATTTGGAAATGAACAGAATCTGCACAGATCCTTTTTGATTACATGAGTTTATCAACAGAATATCATTTGCAACCCCCAATTGGTATTTTTATATATTTCTTTGCTTTTATATTATTAATACTACTATTTCTTAATTTATTTAGTTGCATCTAGTTATAGGGGTTAAAATATTTGTTTTAATTAATTCTATAATGTCAGTGTCTACTTCGATCAGACTAACGTAGAAAAAGTATTCAGTTTGAAGTCTGAACCAATAAAATGATGTTGAAGACCGAAGGTTACTTATTTAAAATATATAACTATAAGATTACATTAATTTAATGAATGATTGATTTCTATCATTTTAAAAAATTGTTGCAAAATATTTTTTTTTTCAAAAAGATTTTGTTTTACTATTTAATTATATTTACATTCATCAATTTGACGCCGTTACTTAAAACAAAATTTTTCAGAAATGATTTAATCTATAAATGATTATTTAAGAGCTTTTAGATGTAATTCACCATATATATATATAATGTGAGCTATTTAATTCATTTTCTACTTAAATCATGTACGAATAATTAATAATTAAAATATAAGTGGTGTGTTAAAATTAATTACTTGAATTAGTTACATTATTAAAACATAAATTCTCCCGGAAAATGATTGGAAAGTTCAGAGAACAGCTTGATAACTGGTAAAATTAATTCCTACTTAAACCTAATGAAAGATGTGGGAAAAAATTAAAACTGAATTATTAGTGAGACATTTTGTACTTAAAAAATGAATTAGAAGGTTGAATTAGAAGTATCTATTATTTTCATAAGTGATAAAACACATTGTAAGCAACTGAAATAATAAAATAAAGCAAAACTTACATAATGGGAAATCTGGTTATTAGAGAAGTTTAAATTTTATTTAACTGCTACATCAAAACTGATGATTTTTGATTTTGAAAAGAAATATCACGCTTTGCAACAAATTTTCACGACTAAATTCTGCAATAATTCCAAAAAACTTATAACTGTGATGAAATCAAATATATCGAAAGAAATTGAATTTAGTAACATTTTATATCATAGTAATAATAACAATGCTTTTACACATCTTTGTAACATATTGTATGAATTCGAAAATATTTCTCAAAGTTCTTATGCGTCACATAAATTATTCATTTGCAGCAATAAGAGGGGTTTTACGATTCAATCTAAAGCGCAGACACATAAATAACTCTAAATTTAATTTTAAATGCATACAATATTGAAGACATTGTGTAATATGAAAATGAAACTTTAGGATAAAGCATTAAAACATTTTAAACATATGAAAAGTTCAAATGCATTGGAAGCGATAAATTACCTACTCTGTGAGCTAGGCACATTTATCAAATTAAAAATGGTATATATAAAATTTTAAGATTAGGAATTAGGAAAAAATATATATAAAGCAACTTGTACTAATCGTACAAGTAATTTCTTTTCTTTTTTATTTCTGTATTCTGTTTAATTTTCAAGTCATTTTCTAAGACACTTTTCCACCTTAAAGAGTTAATTTTTTGCGTAATGAGCTGTGGATTTCATTACACTTCCTTATATAAAGTATTAAATGTGTAGGATAATAACACTCTTAAAATTTACATTTGAATTAAGTGTAAAATGGGTATTAAATATCACACGATGGCGAATACATTATAAGTTATGCATGTATAGTTTTAAGTTGTAGTTCCAAATGAATTTAATTTTTCAATTCATTCTCATCACATTCATTATCAGTTTTATAGGCATACTAAACAAGGAACATCTTATTTTATAGCATTAGAAAAATAATAGAAATATTTAAGTTGTATGTGCAAAACATTTTGTATGTATTTGCAAAGTATTCTAGAAATTTATAAAATATTGTTTTTTTTTCCTTTTATAGCTAAGTCTCACATGGAAAATTCCTCTAGGCAGTCACTCACATGCATATTTTTTCCTTCATTTTTAAAATTCTTTCACAAAACATATTTTATTATTCTTAGAAAAATCATAAAAGAATCTACTCTAGTTTTATTGAAAGGAAAACAGGATTATTGAATATTTTTTGACGGTAGAAAATTTTTTTATGGGTTAAAAGAATCAAAAAGTCTGTTTGAAGAATAAATGCAGCAATGTGAGTAAGTAGGTAAAATGTCGATGTACAAAAATAGTTTAAGGGAAGAATTATGGTTTGAATATCAAAGAACTTTATTCCACAATCTTTTATATATTCAATACTGTAAAAATAATAAAATAGAGCAATACATCTTGACCTTAATTTTAGAAAACGAAGCATCCTTCATTCGTAAGTTATATAATCTGATTTCTTTTACAGATCATTTGAAAAATAACAATTTTCTGTTTGTTGTTTCATTGACATTCCACACCGGCGTTTCTTAAACTGTAGAGCACGTTCCCCTAGGGGGTGTTGCTAAACTGTTGCTTGCGTCCCCAACGGGGAGGGGGCGCAAGCATATTGAAAAGTCGAAAGCAAAACATTATTTTAAAAAAAAATTATTAAATTACTAAAAGTAAGCAAGAGCAAAATATACAAAAAAAAATGCACATTTACACTTATAAAACAATACATTTATTAATGTATCAGCACTTCACAATGTATTTTATAATTAATTTAACAATACTAAGTTAAGAAAAAGCTTAATAATTACCAGTGACCTCATAGACTTGTCATGTGTAAAATAATATATAACGATTTATTTTGATAATTTGTACGTTTTATAACTAGTCCCTTAACTCTCGATTAAAGATCACGTGATTTGCTCCCCAGTGCCACCATTTTCCACTTAGGCACGCATATGTGATATGTTGGGAGGGAGGGGGGAGAAAAGGAATAAATAAGCAAATTCTTCGAAAAAAGCAAAATCCTTCACAATCACTGTTGATGTCCTTTTATTGCATTCTAAGGCCTTCGGAATAATTTTATAGATAGCAATGTACAGAAAAGATCGTACTTGGGAAAGACGCTTATGTACGTCCTGGAAAATTAACGCTTTGCCTAAGCGATACGTTTATATACCCCATTGGCACTTTAGAGGTTAAAGTCCTACAGTAGGTTTAGCGCAAGCTACAGTATTATTGAGTTCAATACATTGTTATTTTATGGAGGGGGGGCATGAGGAAAATTATGATTGAATATTGGATAGCAAACACTGGAAGTATGAGATCTCTGTCCTACATTTAAAGAAAATTGTGTTCGATAAATTTCATTCAGTTCTTCTTAAGTACTTAAAAGTTGAAGATAAGGCTCAAGAACTTGTTTTTGTGCATAGAAATTAAGGACAAATTAATTGTATTAAATAAATTCTCAGGAAAAATTAAATGTATTTTTAATTAGTGCTTGTAGTTCCTGAAACTAGGAAAAGAATTTGGATACAAAGAGAATTACAAAATCATTTTACAAAGAAATTTCTGAAATATTTCAATTACTTTTACAATAAAACACATCGTTGTTTCTGAACTCTATGTTAATTTAACAATATATAAAAAATGGGAAAAAGGGAATGTTTAGATATTTTTAATGAATACTGGTCATATGTAATTGGGTTTAATCTAAGTTACATAAAGAATTTCTTTCGTTTGCTTTACACATCAAATCAATAAATGTAGTTCACTTCAGCTCTTACGTATTTGCCTAAGCCAACTTCGGGAAATGTACATTAGGTCTCTAAATAAAAAAGAAGTAATGAAATAGTATCTATTATTTTGTAAACTGTAGTTTTAATCAAAATAATTTATCTAATTTAGGGAATGCAGCTATGGTAAAGATAAAAATAATAATTGATATTTTATAAATGAACTATTTAAAAAGAAAATATTCTCTTTTTCATTTTTAATTAAGCATCCAAATAAAGCATATTTTGAAATTAAAATTATAACTAATTAGAGTAATAACAATTATAGTAAACAACTAGCCGGTATTCCCGTTCTTCGCACAGGTGAATTGAAAAATTAAACAATACAGACTGAAGGATAAAGAAATTTATAATGAGTTAATTTTACGTGAATGGTAAAATAAACAAAAAAAAAGCTTTTTGCATACCTAGGCGGAATAAAAAACATGTTTGCTAAATTACAAGTCTGTAAATATAATAGCTGAATTTTTTTTTCTATTTATGATGTCCCGTAACTCTCGTCGGTCGATTTTTGAAAACACCTACCTGCTCAGCAATCCGGATGTGTAATACGTTAATATTAATTTTTGATACATTTATATATTTTTTGTGAAATAGCTGTTAACCGCAACTTCATCCATGTGGAATTTAACTAAAAAAGTGTTCATTCAATTCTCAGAGTTTACTAAAACTTAATAATTATGTATTCTAAGTAAAGAAATACCTATGCTATATAAGTATAATGTCATTCTTCTATTTTGTGAATCTATGTTTTCTTTTTGTTTTACATTTTTCTTTGTTTTTTGTTGAGCAAGGTGTGAAAGGGACGCATTGCCTTTGACACTGTCAATGGAATGAGGACTGACAAATCATTAGGATCAAAGGACATGAACGCGAAATATCGCCAGTTGCAGCAACATTATCAAACAAAAAGTTTGATATAACTGCTAGAAATCGTTGAGACAGAAGGCTCACGAAATAAAATAATTCCTATTGAATAACAATAATCCCTATTTGCATCAGATATTGCTCACTATTTCATTGGTTTTAATTTCATTTTCTCGGAATTCTAATTTTTTTTTCCAAAATAAAAATAGCCTAAGTTACTTTTTATAACATTAGCTATCTGCCAGGGAAAATTCCGTCAAAATTGGTGCAGCCGTTTCAGAGATTAGCCGGAACAAACAGACAGATAGACAGATCGACAGACAGACAAAAATTTTAAAAATTGATTCTTTCATATAAGTACCGTATATACTTTCAATCGCATTTAGTAAAAAGCTGTTAATTTCAAACTACAAGCAGACGCTTCATTTTTATTTGTATGTATAGATATGCGGAAATTTTTGAACTCTCAATGAATAGAGATTCAGACTGACACGTATAAAAGCATTTTAGTAAATATCAATTTCAAAATAGCCTAGTTGTGATTTAATACAGGATTTGCATTCTAATATTCAAGAGCACAAGATAAGTGATGTGCTTAACATTCTACCCGCAATTAATATTTGAACTCTTTGTGATCACTCCTAAATCATTATTCAATTAAATTCGTGGAGGGTCATATACTCGATGGGATTTAGTGAACATATAGAACAACAGTAAGTGACATTATATCTGCATTTATTAATAATTAATATTGTGTCAAGTATTTTAGTGTTTAAACCAGAAATTATGCGTGACAATACATGATTTTGATTATGTATTGTTATAAACCTAAGAATGACAACGCAAGGTTTTTTTGTCAGTAATCAATGTTTTTTGTAAGGAATTTGTTAATTTTTAACACGCTTTTACTAACTTCACCTGCATGAAACGGAATCTTTTCACACGATTTTTACCAATTTTAGAATGTCAGATTTTTTCGAAATTTTGCACACTTGTAAAGGACCAATGATAATACAATAATTTAATAATTTTGTTCCATTGTCCTGATCAGGATCATCAGGTTTAACAATTTCCCATTTTCAGATTTGGTGACTCGAAGAATAAGTTACAGCCCTTAAAGCGAAAACGCTCGTGGTTAATACAAATACATCAAACAAAAAAAGATTAATTCGTCAATGAATAAATGATAGTTTTTTTAATACTTTAAAAAAGGAAGCTTTTATTGTAGCTCTAACTAAAAAAATGAAAAATAAACTATAGTTAAAAAAAACTAAAAAACACGCTTTTCTTAGTTAACCGAAACAAAAGTATAAATATAATTCTTAATATAAGAATAAAATGACTAACGAGAAAATTAATGTCATTGTGGTAAAAGCATGGGGTACGCGATATCAATTGTTATAATTTCTTGCTAGTTCTATTTCGAAATGTAAAAATGCAGTACAAAGAACCCCACGCTCTTACCACAATGATATTAATTGTACAGTTTATCATTTTATTTTTATATTAATAATTTTTTTAATTTTTAGTTCGATTAACTATAAAAGTGTATTTTCATGTTTTTTTATAGTTAGTTTAAATGCATTTGTGTGCGAAAAGGGTTGATTTCATTTAAACAAATTCACTTAACCAGTTGTAGCTTTTATTACTAATGCTACCTAGTTTCCGTTGACTGATCGAGGCCTAATTGATCGTGCCAAGTGTTATGGTCTCTGTGCACTTTGAAATTTTTTTATTTTTGTATTAAAAATTATGTTTCAGCATTTCTCATATAAATTTGCTATTCATGAAAAAGATACGAGATGAAATTTTGCATGTGTTATTCACACAGTTTTATGAATTTAACTTTTTAAAGAAAATTTGAAAAATTTTAAGAAAGTTACTCCTTTTGTAATTATTAATTTTTTGACCTGAAATTTTTTCCAATATTCTTACGGATGTCTCAAACAATTTTATAATAACTTAACAATAATTTTTACAGTAACTTAATTAATTTTTTAGAAAAGAAATAAAATGTATATAAGCAAACTAAAATTCAACAAAAAAACCAATATTTCCTACATTTTAATTTTTAAAAAAAGTATTCAGTTTGCAGCAAATTAAATTTCTAAATTTTTTACATGCATTACATAAAAGACACAGGGAAAAATGAATGTAATTGGTAAATAATTGTGGAAGGTGTAGCATTTTAAATGCATTAATGTATAAAAAAACACAAACTAAGAAAAATCACTTTAACGTTTATAATTCTGAAAAAATAATTGCAATAAGCTTAAATAAATTTAAAACACCACTTTAAGACATTAATTATAAATTTTTCCTTAAAATAATAACATATCCGTATTTTTTCAACCCATACATTTTTATAAATAATCAATTTATTAATTGCACAAGAAAATTCAAGAAAAAGTATCCATTTATTTTCTGACTCAGCAGAAATTTTAGTTTTCTTCTTCACATAATATCGAAGTATTACATTTGTATAAAGACATATGAGGAATAAGTACTGAAATTTTGGAATTATTAAATAAACACCTTAATTAAATATTTTACATGCACACATTTAACAAAGAAAAAGAAATTACATTATTGTAATGTCTCGGTAATATCCTGCTTTATATTCAATCACTTTTTTTTAAAGTTATTATTTCTCTTTTTAAAATAGATTTTTTTTATCAGAAAATATTTTTTTCGTTTTTATCTAAAATGGAGGCATGGTCAAATGCACTAATTTGTTTGTTTACATTTTTAAATTGAAGTTTGTTCCAACTTCTAAAATGATATCAAAAGTAATCGAAGTGATAAAAAATAATACAAATAATATGATTAAATAAAAATTTAAAAAATGACATTTTGGTCATTTTGGACGTACCGAGTATCTTAAAAAACTTCCATAAAGACTTGATCCTTCAGCTTTCTTGTTTCCATTTCTTATAAGTCTGAGTAGAAAAGTCATTTGATTTTTTGCGAAAGTGGTTATTCCTTTTTATTTAGTGCGATAAGTTAATTTTTAAGGAAAATACTCGCTAAGAATTAAATTAGAAACACTGTTCAATAACTGTGTGAATTAAGAATTAAATATTTACACACAATTACTAAACAAAGCACATAATTCAGTGCCGAACTAAAATTGCAGAGCTAACCTTATGTAGCTGGACTGTAGCCTTTCAGTGGGTTCCAAGTCATGTTGGAGCCGAGTCATCCCAAACGAAAGCCCCCTTGACTTTCAGAAGAGCAAAGAGCATTATTTCCACATTCATTGACAAATAAACTTTCGTGACCCAAAAGACAAAGCGCCTTGGAAAGCAATGGAACTTTCTGACATCTGTGGGCCCAATCCCAAGTCACCTGGTGAGAGCTGAGGCTGCTGCTCGCTTGCACCTAACTACAGGACATGAATTTTGGGAGTATACCTCCACTGGCTTGACCTGGTTGCTAAGGGTGCCTGTCGACTCGGTGGTCATGCCGGAATGGATGGCGATCGCCTGTTCCAATGCACCGGACTCGTTGAATACCCAACTGACGACATCGTCAGTCGGAACTGGGAGGCTCGGCGTCAAATGGACGAGAAGCCAAGCACGGGAGTCGAAATAATAAAATAAATAACATTTGATAAATTTGATGTACTTATATCACATGTTTTATTTACAAAATGCCTTGATGTACACTATTGATCATGAAAGCTGCATCAGCAAGCGAAGGATATACAGAAAATGTTAAGCTTGCATGAAAAGTATACCATGCTTGGATATGGAAATAATTAGAGTTTAGCGTTTTTGATCAACGGGAGATTGGAATAACGCCATTTACTCTGAGTATAAAGGAGAGATGTGTCATGTAGGGTTTCTTATGCAGAACCCATTCAAGAGTTAATTGTTTTTGTAAAAATAGTAATGGAGCATGCTTGTTATGTCTTCTGTAAGCAAAAAAACTATTATATTAAGCTGTGTCAGAATTTGAATCTGACAATATCATATTGTGCCGAAACTGTTATGTATAGTTCCGCAATATTTTCGTTCTTGCATTGATCTTGATACTACAATCGTCATGCGAATGTAAAAATTGAGGTGTCTACAAGGGCTAGGTGGACCAACATGCTGTATTTCAGTACACCCTGCCTCTTATGCTCAAAGGGACAGAAAATTTTTTACACACAGGTTCATACATTTGTTCTGCTCATACATCTATTCTTAGTCAAGAACTTCGCCATTTTTAACGTAAGTAAGTATCCATGCAGACAGAAGGGTGACTTCTGTAACGCCATGATTTATCAGAAAGTCCCTTTTATTATAGCTTATTCATGACACTGTAATAGAAATGGGCAATTCTACAGATGATCGGTGATGCAGGATTGGGCATGATCTTCGGTACACACTGTCTCTTATGATGAAAGGAACGGAAATTTTCTACACACAGTTTCGGATAATTGTTCTACTCATTCATCTATCCTTAGTCAAGAATTTTGTTTGTTTTTTAACGTAAGTAAGTATCCATTCAGACAAAAGGATGACTTCTGTAGCGGCATGTTTTATCAGAAAGGATCTCTTATTACGGCTTTTTCATGACACTGCAATAGAAATGGGTACTTCTACAGATGATTGATGACGCAGAATTGGGCACGATCTTCTCATAATAAATATCTGTTGAAACGATTTCTGGCTTTGCAAACAGTATCATGACCAACGATGAGAGATAGCCTTTCCAGTACACTTAGTTTTGTGAAAATCATAAACGTCTAATGCTTGGAGTAATGGTATGTGGTATATTTTGGGTACACATGCTGTTTTCCTCTTGCTCGCATAGCGAAAACTTTTAACGGTTGCTGCAGTGCTTAACGAGCTACGTAGCCATCTAAGCCAGAATTTAATGTTTCGATTTCAGTTTAAGATGCCATTTTACTACAACTGAAATGAAAGCTTAAAAACTGATAATAATTTATACAAAGATAGACACGAACAATGTCATCTTGTCTTGAAAAATAATATTTTCTAATTCAATCATTATATTTACATTTACAGATATAATTTTTGAATTTGAAAGAGGAAAATTAATCCCTTCCAGTTCCTATTGTTTATGGATTATGGATTAAAAAATGTCAATTTTGTAATACATTTTTTCAAATATAAATATATTTTAAACATAATAGTGCCATTCGCATGCAAAATGTCTCAAAAGAATGTAAAAAAATCTATTTAAATAAATGAGGGAGTTACCTATAAATTTCACTTTTTGTATGGCAAAAATCATGAGCCTTTGGAGTCAACTCACACTAACTATAAATATAATGCTTAGAATACCAGCCTTTTATCTTGAATTACAAATTTTATTTATATCTTTTGCATTTACATAAATGATTATGAAATTATTAATCAACATTGATGGTGTATGAAAATTTTGAACACGGTCCTGCACATAACAAAACATCCCAATCTGGTTTCTCGAATCTTGTTTCTCTTCTTAACTTTTTTCTTTTACTGCCTCTCTTTGAGCAGCAAATAATACATTAACCCGTTTGATTAGTTTTCATCTCCGTTGAGGGAACGTAGTCAACAAAGTGTCTTTCAGACAAGTGTGAAGGGGGTTGGTGCTCAGCAGAAGGATGTCGACTTTTTGTCAAATTTTCTACCACTTGGTGTTTTTCAATTATTTGAAACCATAAAAACACATGTGATATAATTTGGGAAAGCACATTGTGATGCAGCAGGTCTCTTTCCCCTAATTGCTAACAGGGGATGACGACAGACGTGGGAAAATTGCATTCGTTTTTCTAATTACTGGGAAAAGGTTTCGCAAATAGGTGGTCAGAAATTCTGACCCTTTTTCCCATGTCCGTCCGAAAGTTAAAAGAGACACCAGTACAATGTGCTTTCGGTTTCTCACGAGTTGATGACGTCAGCGCGTCTGAGACGATGGAACTTTCAATATGAGCCTAAACAGACTTCCTCCATAAGCGGCCGGCGGAGAGAGATCAAAGTGGCTAGGGGTGAGTGATCGTGAGAAACTAGAGGTTTATAAGGCGAGATCGATGGAGTATGATCAGAGATTAACAGGAGAAAACAAATTGAGGCATCTCTTAGCGATAGAATTACGATACAACTATACATGTGTCCGCGAATTAAGGTGGACTTCGAACTGTGGAGATTTCGAATGAGCAACCGCACGGCGGATATAGAACCAGCGAGCTCACTCCACTCGGTATGGAATTACAGAGAGTGAACGGAGAACTGTGGACCCTTTTGACTAATCCTATCTAAATGACTTTTCTCTAAAAGATCAATCTATGTCATTTTTTGAGAGCGGTAGAGAGCCCTGCAGCGTAAGAGAAACATTATCTGCGGACTCATTTTACAATTAAATTGTAATGAAACAATTTTTAATGAGTTTTCATAGTGTATAAAAATTAGTTATTCAATAGCAGTTTGAAGTCATTACAACATGATGGTAAGAGACATATGGTAAGATCAGATTATATTTTTACAGTGGCCGAGCTACACTCGGGATGAGCCATGATGGTACATTTCGCCTACCTAAGCTCAGCTCGGGAAAAACCGGGAAGGGATTCATTATACATATTTAGAACATATGTTGTAAATTTAGCAGTTTATAATCAAAATTCTATTTTTCGACCTTTTTTTCTCAAATTGTTTCTTTGATTGAAATGCTGCTTAGTGTTTGAAATAACTACTAATTAATTGTACATATGCTCAAACTAAGACACAACTTAGTGAATATTTCTTGGGCAATCAAGACTTTTAGCAAAAAGGTTTCAGCTTTTGTACTATCTACACCTTCGTGTAATGTAAAAACAGCTAAAAGAATAGTTCAAATCACAGATTTTACTTCGGTAGTTATTTTTATTTTTATTGTTTTTCTTAAAGCTGTAACCAAAGATAAGAAAATAAAATTAAAAACTATTTAAGTGCTAAAGGTTTTCAAGCTTTTCTAATGTGTGATAATTAGTGCTTCACTGCATCCAGAGAGTAATTCCAATTTAATCTGTACATTAATTAATTTGATATTGTTATAACAATTACATAAAAAATGCCTAATTTCATCTGAAAAAATTTGTATTTTGGCTACCAGGCTGTATGACTTAAACTTAAATGTATTTGTGAAAAGTGTTGCTTATCATTTATGCAAAATATAAGTATACCAAACCAAAATAATATTAGTGTATTTTATTTATGTGAATATTGTTGATCAAACATCAAATTACTAAAGGGTTCTTAAAAATATTTGAATTATATATTCAAATCCCATTAAGTTAAGTTAACAAATGGACTGCAATTATAAATCTGATTTGAGAGCAAATATACTGTGAAGTTATTCTTTACTTATACAGATAATCTTTAGAGGAGATAAATTTAACAGTTACTACTTAAGTGATGATATATATATATATATATATTTCCTTTTCTATTGTTCTTGACAGCAACGTTTGAGCTAGACAAATACACATACATATACTAAAGGATGTCTTAGACTGTCTTCTCTGATATTAAAACTGGAAAATATAGCTCTCAGACTTTGCATAAATCATTTTGATATAATTCCATTTCTTCTGTTAAAGTTCCGAATTACTAATGTTGAAATGAATAATGTTCTCAAACAAAAGCCGCCCACTTCTCTATCCTATGTTTATAAATCAGTCTCGCCAAGTTGAATAATGTGCGTCTGAGTACCATATCGATTTTGATTTAAAGTTCGTCACTCTTTACTCATTTCGTTTTTCCAGATGTTCTATTCGTGGCTCCAAAAACGCTCACACGTAAGATCAAAATAATAAAAAAACAGGGAATAACAGTTTCAAATAAGCTAGTTTGAAGGAAAAATGGACCTAAAGACAAAGCTAATTTTAGTTGTTCTTCTTTTAGTGGCGAAAAGGATTTAACTCATTATAAAACTTTTTTGTCTTACGAGAGTTCTCATCAAAAAGTCGAGAGTTTTTAATTTTATAATAAAAATAGTTTTCTTAATGAGAGAAAGAGTTTTACTCCTTGTGTGTAAAGATAAAATGGATTTCGAAAAACAATAGATTGAATTTATTCACTCGCACACTAAATAGAAACTGCATGATGATGCTAACAATAACAGCAATTATTGTGCAAAAGCTTATAAAACCTACACTTAGAGCGTTGTAATGTAGAGGTTAAATTTGAATTGATTAAATATATTTAATTTTATGAATTTTTAAATTTTTTTCAAATGCTTTTCTTACGAAACATCTGCTCATGCACTCAGCGCCTAAGGTCCCGTAAACTTGTTAGGCGCAGTAGGCCTTGTCCCTCATAGGCTGTTGCGCCACTGAGTTCAGTTATGCGGATACATGATTATTCGTAGTTCTCTACAATGTTTTGTAACGTTGTAGTAAAAAGACTAAGACAAATGCAGAAAAAACGAACATTTGAAAAAATACAGAAACAATTCAATTTTAGTTTACCTACCTTAAAGGTGCTCTATGTCGTAATCCTTGGGTACGCAGCATACATCAATGCGATAGTCCTGTTCCTGTCACCCTTTACACTATACATGGTACTATCAACTTTATTCCCAATTGTTTTCATGAGGTACCTCTATAGCATGCGTCGAAGGGGGAGCGAGAAATTGGTCTTATGTAATATACCAAATGTTCGGATAAGATGGACTACACAGAAATGAGAACACGTACTGTCTATAACAGGAATGGCAAACCGCTGGCACGTGACACAATATTTTGGGCACACCAGCGATCAAAATGGTTTGCATTTTATTTCAAAATAACAAAGTTCACCATTAAATATTACGAACTTAAGCGAGTGATCTGTGTCGCAGTGCGGTGGAAGCACACTCTTTTGTTATTGTTTTGCTTTAGTTACGTCGTGGAATACAATTGCTTATGATGCAAAGTTTGCTACGTATATAGCAAAGTCAATTTAATTGTATCAAATGTATTTGAAAGTTTATTTGTGTTATATTTACGATTTTTAATCGTTATTTTTTTTAACATGGTTAGTTCAGCAAAGAAATAAAGAGGGCAAGATAGTAAGTGTAAAAGAGAATATCAAATTTGATGAATCTAGAAATATGGCATTATTAGTAAAGGCGACAAAAGCGGTGTGTGTTTTATGTTTTGGAAATGTCGCATGAAGAATATCGTATTTAAAACGGCATTTTGAAACAAATAGCAAATTCTCTCTTCAAAAAAGGGAACCACAGCAAAAATAATTAATTGCTTAAAATCCAATAGGCAGAAGGCTCCAATTAAGCATGCATTCTACTAACAGTAACATCTTACATTCCAAGTATAAGTTATTTGTCATCCAATCTGCTACAACAGAGCTCACACTAATGTTACGTTAATTTGAATTACACGTATAACTAAAACATTTGTCATTATACAGTGCAAAGGGTATTTTTTTCGTAGCAAATAAATAGTTTTGTGTTCTTAGCATTTAGTTTTATTATTTTCTCAATAATCAAAGTCAAAATTATTTGACGGCACGTCTATATCTCATTAAACACTTTTTTAGAAAAAATGGTGCGTTGTTCCCTAAAGGTTTGCCCTCCCCCTGGTTTATAACTTTGATAGTATCATGCTGAGTAGAGTGCGGAGAAACTGAACTACTACTTCTGTAAGCAAAGCTTGAACTTTTTCTGTATTTTATCAGAATGGTTTTTTGGCCGTATTGGTCTTACAAGGGGAGGGCACGACTAAGAAATTCATTTGGGTTCGATATTTGGTGTAATATTAGTACTCCATTAGAGTGTTAAACCCTCAATGTAACTCCGCCGAATGGCCATTCAATTCGGGAAAAAAACCCGTCGAAATTCATGATTACATTTTATAGAATTAAGTTTAAACTACCTCTAGTGACGCAGTGGCATAGTTGGTAGGACGACTATTTTCTAAACGGGAGGATATGATTCGAGTTGCGCCAGCGACTTTTTTTTTCAAATTCATTTAATTATTTTTTTTATGAATTAAATAAATTTATTTATGAAAGCTTTATTAAATGTTAAATGATGATGTTTTATTGAATTATTTTGTGTTTGTGTTTTATAGATCAAAAAATTACTGTATGTAACTGTGTATAAATATTTATATATATATATTATATATATAAATATATATTGCATAAATATATTTTTATATTAATGAATAATTTTTTTAATAAAATATATTACATATAATACAATTTAATGATATACTTTATATAAAAATGCGTAACAAATAGTTTTATAATGTGAAATACAATGCATTGTATATAAAATATTTTGTATAACAAAATAATCTATAAAATATATTATTATTATAATTACATTAATTATTTTAAAATTGATGCAATAAAAATAATGTATGTCTTTTTATATATTATTAATTTAATTGTTTTATGCTTATATAAAATATTTAATAAGTCATTTTTAAATAAATTTATTTAATTTTTAAAAATAATAAAGTAAATCTATTCATGATAAATTGCCAAACAAACTGAGAATAAGTCACTTGACAGCTGTTAAATCGGTCGCCATCTTGGAAAGTAATGCCAACTTAAACTTCTATACCTGGAAAAAAATACACTGTGTATTAAGATGGATTTTGATGTTGTTTGAATAAGGAAATATTGAAAAAGTCCTGAGAGGTATAAGTTGATTTTCTGAAGAGAAATTTTAATAGAAATGATAACCCAAACACGTGAGAAGGTTGCTTGTATGCAAACTTTCGATGGCAAGTGTATTTTAGAACAACTTCAATGAAAGGAAGAACATATTAACTTCAAACTAAAACAATAGATGTATTTCATTTGGCAGAAATAGAAAAGCTTAGTTTGAGAAATTAAAACCCAAAAGCCATGTGCTAAAGGAGAGTTTCTGACGCAATTAACTTTGAGAACCTGTAAATATTTTTAATGTTTTATCGTGGACTAGTAAGGTTCTTAATAAGGATTACTGGTATAATCTTAAAAGTTACGAAATTGTAAACTCTAATAATTTTTACCAGGTCATCTCTAATAATTTATACACTCTACAATAAAATTCATATTAATATTCTCAAAGATAATACCCTCAGTTTGAATAGTTGTCAAATAGTGTTGGTGGTACTTCACCGATACATGGTCCTACAAATAATTTTCCAGAACCGTGGGTGAGAAATAACTGTGTTAGAGTATTGAGAAGAAATAAGAAATAAATTGCGTTTTTTAATACAAATGAGCGTTCGAAAACTGAAAAAAAATACCTACAGCAGTGTTATTCATTTATACATCATTTATTTAACGCTTGATACCCTCTAAATTTCTAATTAAATTACATTTTTAGTATGCACTCTCTGAAGAAGAAACAACTTTGTATATCGGCCAAATATTTGATCTGGCTGGCGTTCCTATTTAGGAGGTATAACTGTATATAATCAATGAAATACAATGTTTGATATTTTGACATAAGGATATGTTAATATAACTTAGATATAATTCACTTCCATTAATCTCATAATTAACATTGGATTACTATTCTACATTGAATTAGATGCATATATATTTAATATACGAGTAATGGGTGTATTTAGAGGAGTATGCATTGAACTACTGAATCAATCATCATTCGTAAGATAAATTCAATTAATCTCATGATATAAGGGAATGTAAATTAATGGATAACACAAAACCCTAATGAATTAATCTTTATAAGTACCGTAAAATCCGGCGTATAACGCGCACTTATAACACAAAAAATAAGATTCAAATTTAAGGGTGCGTGTTATTCGCCGGGTATAAAAAGGTGAGCTTAAAAAAATGAAAAAAAAAAGATGAGCATAGAAAAAAAATTAAAATTATACATATATATATCAAAATACTGTTTATTTAAAAGAAATGAAATTCTCTCTCCTTATGAACTTAAAAAAAGAGTTGTATTTCTACAAGTATACTATTTTTTTCAAAAGTTTGCATTAATACCTCGAATAAATTACTTAAAAACATACGAGCATAGCATATGTGCATTCTAAGTTTCTTTGTAAAAATAGGGAGGGAGTGCGTAATTTAGCAAATGTATCTAAAAATTAAAATTTTCAGCTCTAAAATATGGGCGCGTGTTATACGCTGGATTTTATGGTACATTACTCTCCCACTATTTACAAATCTTAATATAAATGTTCAATACACTCATAAATACCGGGTGGGCAAAAAGTCCGTAAAAATTCTAAAAATTCATAAAATCCGGAGAAATGAACGAAAAAAGAAACTGTTTGCAGGATCAACATTAGTATGTCACGGGATTTTTTTTAAGATAGAAAAAAATTATTCGAAAATCATCCGGTAGGTGGCGCTGATGTACGCAAATCAAAGAAACAATGCATACATAATGAACAGAAAACTTTCACAACTTTATTACACCACATGACCACCACCACAGGGGAGAAGACATTCCAGGCGAGTGACAAATCCAGCAACGGTAGAGTGCAACACGTCCGGATGTATGGAGGATACTTCTCTGCGGATCGCATCTTTCAGTTCCGACAGACTTGATGGACCGGATAGATACACGCGAGATTTCAAATATCCCCACAACCAGAAGTCTATCGGTGTTAAATCTGGAGACCGAGGAGGCCATGTGTACCTGCAGTGCCTGCTAACGATTATGTCTTCCCCGAACGTCTTTATCAGGAATGCCTTAACCGGGTTAGCAGTGTGACTGGTTGCTCCATCCTGCATGAACGTGACATTCGCAATCTGACCTCGTTGAATTAAACATGGCACAACAGTCTGCCGCAGAAGCGTTAGAGAACGCTGAGCATTTACCGTTTCCGTTATCCATCCATTTACTGGGCACTGCGTTTCAAATAAGAAGGGTCCTATGATAAATGAACCCGTGAAACCACACCATGCTGTCCCTTTTGGGGAATGCAATGGCTTCTGTGTGTACTCACGTGGATTAGAGGTCGCCCAAATGGGACAGTTATGGTTGTTAACGTCACCATGAAGCGAGAAATGAGCTTCATCTGTCCACAAGATGTTAAAAACCCAGGTGAGATCATGTTCCATTTTAGAGAAGGCCCACTTCGCAAATGCTTCCCTCTGTGCGGTATCTGCTGGCAAAAGTTCATGGCATGATTGCAATTTGTATGGGTACAGCTGGAGGATTCGACGAAGAATATTGCGGACAGATGATGGTGGTAAGCCAGTGCTTCTCAAACTTTCAATACTGGTGCCCCCCCTTTTCGATCACAATTTTTTCACGCCCCCCTTATACATTAATAATGTACTGAATGCAATAATAATGCACTTTGACGCTAAAGCAACGATCTTTATTATAAACCGTACAAATTAGTAACATAAATATTAAAAATTTTGTATACTACTTTTAAGAAAAATAAATAAATAAATATAATAATAGGATAATTATTATGTTATTTTTCCTTTCTCTAATTTTTAAATTGAACATATTGCAAAATGCGGTAGCTGCTTATAAGACAAAATATAGATATCTGCTAATTATAGAAAAATAACTCAGAGGGTCAATTTCTAATAATAAGCATTCCTTATAAAAACTTTGCATTCCAAGACAAGATCATGGAAGTCATGAATACTTATTAAACTTGTTCTTAATTTAGTATTAATTAACTAGTTAAAAAATATTCTGTGCAGCAATGATACATTAAAAGTATACCAGCTGAAGTGCCCACTCTTTGCACGAGTTCATTTATAAGAAAATAAAACATTATTGATATAATAGCTGAATTGTAAGGGAAGCAAAGCCAGGTGCTCGACAATGTTTACAAAAACGTAAAATGATTTTTTTTTTAAAATCGTTGCTCAAATTATAATTAGTTTTTAAGCGAATTGTAATTTTAAGCCTCACAGAATTAGCACTTATAATTGATGTTAAACAGTAGCGCACACAGGAATTTTCAAGGGGGTTCCGGGGTCGAAAGTTCACCAATCTTGTATCAGGTTCATTTTGATTTTGTCGATTTTCGTTAACAAAGCACAGTAAAAAACTAATTATTGAATAAATAATTAGCATTTATTAAAAAAATTAATGATTAATAACAAATACTTAACTAAATTTTGTGTACTATAAACTTAGAATTACAATCAATCGGAAAAAATCAGGGGCAATGGGGTGGTCCGAACCCCCTTGTGTGCGCCACTGATGTGAAATAATGATCAATAATATAAAATATCGATGAAGAATAATTGTATTATTTTTAATATTTTTAAAGCGAAAAGACTTCAACATGTTTTAACCCGGGAGTAGGCACGCACTCGATACGGTCGGGGTTATTGAGTCCCCCCAATCCTTTTTTTTATAATTATTTTATTGTACACGATACAAATAATGATTCCAGTGAATATTTTAACTAAGAGAAAGTTTACTTACCTACTTTCAA
Organism: Trichonephila clavipes; assembly: GCA_019973935.1. NCBI lineage: Eukaryota > Metazoa > Arthropoda > Arachnida > Araneae > Nephilidae > Trichonephila > Trichonephila clavipes. The sequence goes on from BMAU01018426.1 coordinate 1,683,904, forward strand.
GGACTTTTCAATTTTTCTTTGGTAACAAATAAACAGTTTTGCCAGAATTAACGATTTCGTAATCTATGTGTCCCGCGCGACCACTTCCGGGTAAAAAGTATATTCATTATGATAATATGTATGTTACTGCTAAAAAAATTGTGTGAAACGTTTTTCGTTATGCTTTATACGTTGAGAATAGTTATAAAAATATGTCTTGGCCAAGTAATCCTTCATGTGCTTGTGTGTGTGTGTGCTGTCCGTGGTTTTCCAAATATCATAAAACTCTTTTGCATGAAAAAAAGCGCAACAGAGAACACATAAGAGAGGGGTCATAACTAACTGTACCAATCAATTAGAAGGTCAAACAGATTACAGCTATAATGTGCAGTATTTCAAAAATAATGACAGTGATGAATTTTTTATGTTCCTAAAGTTTTTCGATTCTGGGTCCGGGATCTGTTTTTTCTCTGAAAGAGTAGAATGTTAGTTTTAAAAAAGAAAACGTAATAAAAACTCTCTCATCATGGGATTACAGCGAATTAAATAAAATATTTTTTATTTGGTAATAGGATCAAAGATAGCTAATTCATTATTGAAGAAGTTTTTATTTTTGATGGCTTAATATTGCTTATAAATTATATCAGAGTAAAAGTGCATTTTTTATTATGCCTGAAAGTATTTTGTTTTAATTCATTCCAGTAAACTAATTATTTTTTAAATCTTTTATTTTCGATATGCTCGCGCCCCCCTTGTAAGGTGATCGCGCCCCGGCAGGGGGGCGCGCCCTACAGTTTGAGAAACACTGTGGTAAGCCCAATCGTCTGGCAGCTTCACGAGCCCTGCTGGTCCCTGAAGCTACTTCGGACGCAATCGCTTCCATTTCGAGAGCAATGCAGGGTGCACGTGCTTCTTTCAAGCATGGTCGTCCGGCTCGTGCTCGATCCTCCAACTTTCCAGTTTCCTCAAAACGTTTAACAAGCTTTAAGAGACATGCAGGTGTTAAAGGGCTTTTTCCGCTCTTCACATTTTTCTGAACTCGGAATTTACGCAAGGCAATGGTCGCTGATTCCTTGTTCATGTAAAATAACTTCACCAACAAAGCTTTATCCGGCGCACTGAGCATCCTTGTTCACATTCACTGTATGTAATGGGGAAATGAATGTGGATTCATTGAGAGCAAAGGTTTTTATAGCCGTCTAATTTGCATATTTACACCACAGACGCTTGTAACAGCGCCACCTACCGGATGATTTTCGAATTATTTTTTTTCTAGCTTAAAAAAAATCCCGTGACATACTAATGCTGATCCTGCAAACAGTTTTTTTTTCGTTCATTTCTCCGGATTTTATGAATTTTTAAAGTTTTTACGGACTTTTTGCCCACCCGGTATATATATATGCGAATGAAATATAAGGAAACAAACGAAAGGTATTCAATTAAAACAAAATCAAAATAGTGTATTAAATGCAAGTTGCTGAAAAAATAGCTTTCTTTATTAAATAATTTACTAGTAATTATCGTTAAGTAAAAATCACAAATTTTTGGTTGCCTCGTGTGTGTATATTTCCTTAGATAAAAATAAGTATTAATAATACATTAATTTTCTAAAACAAAAAACAATATCCAATATTGCTAGTTATTACGTTTTTCTATTACCGAAAAAGTTAAAAGTTGTAATACATTTCTTAAGAACTTCAACTAATTTGAAATATATTTTACATTGATCTATCACACATTGAATTTTACATTCTTAAAAAATGAATAGTAAATTAAAATTAATTTGAACCAATAGTACTCAAAATCAAAAATTTTAAGCATATTCATTTGATAAACTCCTGTAATTCAAATAAAGAGTTTATGGCAAGGTTACTGCTTCCAAAATGAAATAATACTAAGTTATAATATAGACTATTACTTCCTCCTGAAACATGCGACTAACAGAAATACAATAGAGTCCTGAAAACTCAGCATAATGTGAACCGCAGGATGGCCGCGATTGAAAAAATACCGTGTTATCGATAATGAGATAACACGGCTCTAGAATACAACAGAAAATTAACTACCTAAATAGCCTTGAATAAAGGAAAAATATGTACTTTATGAAAAATAGAGCATTTACTTCAGGAAAATGAAAATTAGTGATAGGTACTATTATAAAATAATTTACCTGATCAGACACACTTTACAAAGATACTTTATGAATACATAAGACCATCTATAATGAACCCTTTATCTACCGCATGATGATTTACTGCAGTTTTTTCATGCAATATTTTTTATTCACTACATTCAAAATTAAGGGATATACATAAAAAATACGCAACATTAAAAAAAATTAATCCGTTAGAGATAATAAATTAATTAAAGGTATTCAACTCTGTAAATTAATTATATACACCCGCGTTCCTAAAACTGTGAGGTGCAAGCATATCGAAAATAAAAGATTTAAAAAAATTAATTGACTAAAATGAATTTAAAAAAATAATTTTTGGCATAAGAAATACACATTTACACTGATATAATTTAATATTTCATCTGGCGATATTAAGTCATCAAAAATGAAAGCTTCTACTTCAATATCTCATTGCCTTTATCTTTGATCCTATAACCAAATAAAAAAAACATTTAGTTTGATTTGCTGTAACTCCATGATGAGATATTTTTTTTATTGCGTGCTTTCTTACGTCTCTTTTATTACGCCAAAAATACTACTCCTTCAGAGGGAAAAAAAACCAGACCCAGAATCAAAAAAAAAATTGAAGATAAAATATTTATCAATGTTATTATTATTTAAAAACTGTACGTTAGCTGTAGGCAGCAGAAAATATTTGTTGAAAAACTGTTTGACCATTAAACTTCCTGGTACGGTTAGTTTCATCTCTTCTCTTACGTGTTTATTTTTCATTTAGGGAAGTTGTAAATAATGTATTTCTGCTATGCTTTTATCCATGTAAAAGAGTTTTATGAAATTTAGAAAAGCACAGAGAGAGAACTTTGAAGAGTTACTTGGCCAAGATTTATTTTTATTATTCTCAAACATATAAAGCATAATGAAAAACGTTTTACACATTTTTTTCAGAATATCTATATTATTATATTGAATACACTTTTATTCCGGGAACGGATACGCTAGGCATAGATCTCACGAAATAACTTTTTCTGGAAAAATGTATATTTGTTACCAATGGCCCTGGCTCTATAATCCTGTATGAGAGTTTTCATGGGAACTAAAATATATTTGTCACATATATCTTCCTCTTTTTTCAGAAGTGGCAAGCGTTTTTCTAACAAAAGGTACTTTTTTTACTTAATTCTCAGCGCGACCACTTTTTTTCAAAAATGTTTGCTACTTTTTTCCCCTATGAACAACTTATTGATTTTGATTGCCTTGTACGGTTTATTATGGTCTATAAATGTAAATGAGCTTAATATAAAAAATGAGCATCTTGTGATCTTTATTGAAGGAAGTTGAAACAGATCAAACAAAGGAAGGACCATCTGAAATAATGCATATTAATCATGATAGCGAAAGCAATCTTGAGAAAAGCGAGGAACATGAAAGAAAAGGAAAATTATTAAATTGTACCTAACTCCATCTACTAAAATATGAAACCACAAGTGTACCAGAAGACACATTTCCCTGGTCAAAACACATAAGCACACAAACAAAAGTTCAACATGCTATTTGTCTTTCATAAAAGGACAGCAAAACTACGATAATTTGAACAAAATATGACAGTTTTGCCTGCAGATAACATTCCTGTAATGTTAGTGAAAAGCGTCTGTGATCTGTGTCTTTTGCTAAGATCACGCACATTTAAAAACATTTGAGCTCAGTTTTATTGGATTTATTTTTCAAAGTATCAAAGAAAAATTGAAAATTCCTTGGAAGTAGGCAAGTATACTTTCTCGTAATTAAATTATTCACTTGAATTACTATTTTTATCATGTGCATTAAAAATAATTATAAAAAAATGATTGGGGGTGACTGAATTATCCCATGTGACCATTAACGTTAGTATCGAGTGCGAACCTGCACCCTGGTTACATTTTTAAGACATATTTCTTTAAATATTAAAAGTAACACAATTATTCTTCATCGGAATTTTATGTTATTTTTCATTATTTAACATCGATTCTAAATGCTAATTCTTTGAGGCTTAAAATCACAGTTCGTTTAAAACTAATTATGGTATGAGTATTCATTTTAAAAAAATAATTTTACATTTTAGTAAACATGGTTGTGCATTTGGGTTTACTCTCCTTACAATTCAGCTATTATATCATGAATAATATTTTATTTTAAGAAAAATGAACTCGTGCGAAATGCGGGTACTTCAGCCAGTGTACTTATAATGTATCAGTGCTGCACAAGATACTTTAATGTACAAAACTAAGAATAAGCTTTATAAGTATTAGCGACTTCCATGCGCTTGTCTTGCAGGGCACAGTTTTTCAAAGGAAGTCTTAAGATTACAAATTGACATTTTGAGTTAATTTTTTATATTTAACTGATGTGTGTGTGTATGTCTACATTTTATCTTTAAAGCAGCCACCTAATTTTGCAATCTCTTCCAATTTAAAACTTAGAGAAAGAAAAATAACAATAATTATCATATTAGTTAAAAGTAAGTTACTTAAAATATATATTGCTTAAAAGTAACATATAAACAAAATTTAATATACTTATCTTGTTAATGTGTACGGTTTATAATTAGGATCGTCTTGTAGCTTTAGCGTACAAGTGCATTATTATTGGATTCAATACATTATTATTATTATATAAGGGGGCACGATAACAATCATGAATGAAAAGTGGGTTGCCAGTATTGAAAATTTGAGAAGCACTGATATACACTATTCACTTAAAATAAATAGTCAAATCGTTTTCAAAGGTCTTCATTAAAATACAAAAAAAAAAATATTTTTCCTTTCAAACTAACTAAAAGTGTTTTTTTCCAGGTATACAAGTTTAAGTTGGCATTACTTTCCTAGATGGCGACCGATTTAACAGCTGTCAAGTGATTTATTCTCAGTTTGGTTTGGCAATTCATCAAAACGATCATCAAGCAAGGCGTAGATTCGTCGAATGGGCCCAACACGAGATTGCCGTTTTTCCCGATTTTCATAAGCGAATTTTGTTTAGCGATGAAGCGCACTTCTGGTTGAATGGCTACGTCAGCAAACAAAACTGCCGCATGTGGAGTGAAGCTAATCCATAAGAAAAACTGACTGGTGCGCTTTATGGGCTGGTAGAATCCTTCTTCAAAAACGATGAAGGCCACAACGTTACAGTCAATGGTGATCGGTATAGAGCCATGTTTACTAATTTTTTATTCCTGAATTGAACAATCATGATGTCCAGGAGCTGTGGTTCCAACAAGACTGCGCAACATGTCACACAGCTCGTGCCACAATCGATTTATTGAAAGATACGTTTGGTGACCGCCTAATTTCACGTTTTGGACCTCTGAATTAGCCTCCAAGATCTTGTGATTTAACACCGCTAGACTATTTTCTGTGGGGCTATGTAAAGTCATTGGTCTATGCGGACAAGCCACAAACGCTTGACCATTTGGAAGACAACTTTCGCCGTGTTATTGCCGATATACGGTCACAAATGACGAAAAAAGTCATCGAAAATTTGACGTCCAGATTGGACTACATCCGAGCCAGCCGTGGCAGTCATATGCCAGAAATCATATGTAAAATATAATGCCACAAGATTATTTTTCGAATTAAAAAATTAATGTAAATCGAATAATACATCGTTGTTTTATTGCAATTTAAAGTTCTATACCTCTAAAAAAACACTCTTTACTTTTTCAGAATAAAAATGAAAATCTTTGCAATCCGCTGAAAATGCCGTCAGCCGAAAATGCAATTTATGCTATAAAACTATTCACCTTCCCTCCTAAAATACTCATCATAGAACCCATGCTGCCATATATCTTGGAAGAGAGGATTTCAAAGAATATTCCCGCTAAGTATTGTCAGAGTATTCGTAAAAATGATTATTCTATGTAATTTTCAAGTGAGTGGTACTTATAAGTACCGTCGGTAGATAAAGGGTTAAGTAGCGGCAGTGGGAAAAATAACCAGTTTTTGCAAGGAATTGCGAAATGTCCGGTCATCTTTTGCGCTGCACTCTGCTTTTTGACGTTACATCCCGAGAACGACGAAGGAACAGTAAGTCCTTTAAGGTATCCGGCTACGTTCAGTACCGTGGTTTTAAAAAAGCGCATAAATTGAAAATTTTCATAATATTTAGTGTCACTTAGATTAGAATACCTGTGTGTAACACACGGTTTAATACTAAGACCGAAATGTAGATGGCGGTACTTGTAACGGAAGTGTTACCGAGTGAGAGAAGCCCTGTATTACCGCCACAGAGAGTTGGGAACTGGATGAGTGAACTTTACTCGCCTCGCTGTCCAATCCTGGACTATGTAATGTATTTAAGTTCCCCTTATTTCCTCTAAATGTTTAACCTGTATTGTGTCTAAATGTCTGTCCTTTGTAACTGTATTATTTTATGTCATTAAAACTATTTTTATATTTCCCCGAGATCTTATCCATTATTTTTGTTTACCCAGTAATGACGTAAGAGAACCGTTACAAATTGGCACCAAACGTTGGGCCGATCCGAGCAGATTCCCAACTTTCTCTCGCTTTTTCCATTTAGGTTGAGGTGTTGTCACTCGACAACAAATGGAGAATTCGCAACCCTGCGAAAAAATATTGTTTTCACCCAGAAAACCTGTGAACAGATAAGTGTTTTTATCCTAAATAATCTTGCTCTGTTATTCTGTTTAAGAACAGTGATTATATATTATTGCTTTTAGTATGTATTGTGTGTTACATGTGTAAAATTGTTTTAAGGACATTATATCTAAAATAATTTATTTAAATACAATATTTTGGCAAAAAATTAACTTAAAATAAACTTTTTTCAAAACGTTCTCCTTTTATAAAAAATGCTTCTGTAAGAATAACATTTTGCTTATATATAAAGTAAAGACTTCTCCATAGAGTCTGATTTAGGATTTTTGAAAAATTTCCATTATTTTCAGAGTTACCACCAATTGAAATAATTATCGGCGTTTTTTTCTTAAAATTTCTCCCCTCTGTTGTCGTAAAATATGGATAAATCCACTTCTAAGTTACAAATTTTAAAAATTCTCTTTCTGTCTATTTACAGAGATCTGAGCTATATACAAACAAAGCATTATTATAATAGAATCAATTTTTTAAAAAGTAGAATGTGGTTTGTAAATTTGTCATTCTATGTTCATTTTTTGTCAAAATATTGTACTTAAATAATTCTTTAATTTAATATTATTCTCAAAAGAATTTTATATATGCATTTTCTAATCTATAGGTGACAATAAATACTATAAGTATTATTCATTTATAGGCTTTGGCAAAATCACGGCTCCGAACGTAGTCGGATATCTGAAAGACGCCCTTGTTTTTCAACATACTAAAGGGTGGTTTCGACAGCCTATAGTCCTTTCCCATGTGATATTTTAGGAGTTTTTCCGTTTCCTCAACGTTAACATCTTCTTTACTTTTCCGCATTTTTTATTAACTGTAATAGCAGCAACGTTATCTGCAATAGACATTAATGTCTTGCTCAGTATTGTTCCGGACCTTTGATCTGCAAGGGTGTGGCTGAGTTATCCGAACTGCCGGGTTATTGATTGCCGAGTTTTCGAGACTCTACTGCATTATCGTCTTCAATTTCCTCTGAGGTTTAAGTAGATGAAAAGCATTCGAACTATTTGAAGCACAAGTAGTCTCATTTTTGTTGAATATATGAGCTTAAAATCAGGATTTTAAATAAATATGAAGATATTTTTATAAGATACATTTATATGGAGTAATTTTAGAATCTCTATTCATAACGAATCATTTAATATACTGAACTATAAAATGTGTATCTTATAACATTTAGTTAATACTTATTGTGAATAAAAACATCATTAAAGTCATTGAAATTAGCAACCGATGTATCTAACTTCTGTGTTGTTACTAGAAAGATATTTTTTATAAGTATAAAATTTGTTCCTAAATTCCATGAAGTATAAATAATAAATATTTATTATAAGGATTTTAAACTAATCTATTTCATGAAAACATTTCTTGCTGTACGTTATATTTCTTGATAAATAACCTGTATTCACAGATGATGCAATTTAAAAATGCAATTATTTACAGCAATTTTTCAAAGTTATTACCAAGTTCATTAAGAGAAAAATAATTTTCTGCAATCAGTTGCTGTGTCAAAATAAATGTTGGTAAATAATTACCTTGCGTGAATTAATGCTATATTTTACAAAGCATTAGCATTTTATAATTTGAAATTCAAATTCTTGGAAAGTGGGAATTTTATTACATGAAAAATGTTCCTTCGTATGGTAGTCCTAAGGATTTTGCTTTTATTGTAGCATACATAATTAAAGTAAACCATTAAAATATTATAAAAAAATAATTCTTCAATATTTTGAAATGTTCCAACTTTTTAAAAATTTTTAAATGAATAGACATAATATATACAAGAGATAAATCATAATTTGTTCATTTGATAGTTTTTGACAGATAGGTTTTGTAACAAGTTAGCCAAATATTAAAAATTTAAATTTACTACAAATACCTACAAATAAATTTTCACTTAACGTACCCTTAATACATATACTTCTCAGATATAAAAGTCTAAAATGAAAAAAATACATATGTTTTGTGCACATAATTCAGATAAGTTAGCAGACTTATGTTGATGATTTTATATCATTCACTTGTAGGTTTAATGAATAATGACAGTAACTATATAATATAAATTTATGTATAATTATTTTAGCGAATATGATAGATATACATACATAGGAAAATTTAAGTAAATTTTAATGAATTACTGAATGCCAACGCTTGCCTTACCTTTATTTGTAGAGGTTATTTATGTGTGTGTTGAGAATGGGTATCCTCAGTTGTACATTTAGAGAATTGATGTTTAAAAAAACAACTTTGTATTTAACCGTGTATTTCAAGTACTATTCTACTTATACCAACATATATAATGCTTATCATTAAAACAACGTTGTACTTAGACATGAACGTTTTTAACCAAGAATTTTAAATTTATACTTGTGTGGGTATGCATTATATTTTCTAAGTATCTCTTATGAAATACTTTTTAATTCAGGATTCATATTTAATAAAACAAATACGCACTTTACCATGTATTGTAAATTTTTACTTAATTACCTTAACGAGTATTCCGGATATACACATAGATAGGGATATTTAAATATATATCGTAATAAATTGTTACATATCAAAGCTTGTTTTGATGCATATGTATGGATGTTAATATCTAGATGTATTTCAAAGAATATTTTTCATTTAGTATTCATATTAAATAAAAAGCAGCATCACTTTCTTTAAAATTTCTCCAAAATGACTTAATAAATCAGTATACCTATACGTATAAAATATCATTTATTCATGTAGAATACGCAATTATATTCTTTGCAGATATACATGTAGCGTTCCCTCACGTACATGTATTCCCGAAGCATTAAAACTAATTAGAGGTTGAAAATCATATATCCTTAATTAAGTAGGTTAACTAGCTTGAAATAAATGGCACAAAAATAAACAGGAAAACTTTTGTAATAATAAGTGTTGTTTCTATATTTATTAGTACAAGTATTTTCCAGGTAAAAAATTGTGAACGTCATTTAGTTGGAACAACTAGAGATGCCCATAGTTAGTAATCAATTATTCAGTAAGAAATCATTAAGTTTTAAATATCAATTAATATTAATCAAAAACATCAGAATGTTAATTTCCCTCCAACATAACTTTGATTATATATATATATATATATATATATATATATATATATACGTTTTAGTAGGTTATGTTTATGTTCATATGTTCTTTAGTTTAATGATTTAATATTTAAATTCTACACATATATAACTCTTTCCTTTCCTCTTGGTACATAGTATGACAAATAACAGGTGAAGGTTGGCGCCGCAAAACTTGTTTAAACCTGAAATCCTGGTTCCTAAGGCCAGGAATTTGTCTTTATACTATGTGCCTCCTTCCTACTTTTAGTTATCTTAGGTATATAACTATATGATTATTTTTATATTTTTGTTTATGTATATGTGTGTATAAATTTATATATATGTGCATGTATATGTATATGATTATATATTGAAAAAATTCTTTTATATTTGATTATATATATATCTATATGTATATATATATTATATAAATGAGTATAGATGAGTGTGTATGTTTTACTCATTACTAAAATAAATGAAATGGTAACTAAGGCTTTTCAGCATAATTACAGTAAAAAATTATGCAATTTATGTTTTATCTTGATGTGTATTGACCGTTTGCGTTATGAAGACTGTCATTGCAAAGTTCTGTGGATTGTATCGCGTGCTATTTTAGCATCTCTAGAATGGCGTCTTTTGTGACGTTAAACCTTCAACCCTCAATGAGTTTTCAGTTAAAAAAAAGGAACGTGTCATTTGGGGAGGTATTCGGTGAATAGAATGGATATGGTATGGTTTCAAAACTTCACTTTGGATTCTCAATCGTACCTTGAAAAAAGTGACCATGTGCATTGCTGGTAAATAGTCAGAAGTTCCAAAGGATCATACTGCATCTTTTGTTGATCTGAGAACTATGTAGTTGTTTCAGATTAATGCAGTAATAGTCTCTATTGATTGTCTGAGACTTTTCCAGCTAGTCCTTTTTGCAGCACATTTTGGCCGCTTAACTTTTGGGGATCAGTTAGTGAGTAGCGTTCACTCGTCGTCCATCCTTTTGGTCACTGGATCATATTGGTGTACGCAAGATTCATATACACATACAAGGTGCTTAAGCAGTCACTCTCATCTTAATTCAAGACATTGAACATTTACCTTTAAGATCATACTTTTCTTGCTTCTTCAAAGAGTCAGTAATCATAGAATCTAGCATTCTGACACTTGGATATGCGCAAGGTTTTCGTGAATAATTATTTACAAATGCCGTATTTGAGATTAATCTTATCCATGATCATTTCAATGAATGATCTTCAGTTTAATGGGATAAAGTCCACCACTTGCTTTACAGCAGTAACATCGTAATTGAGTACAGGAGTTTCATATATTAGATAATTAGCGAGGCACATGTGTCCTATTTGAAAATTTATTTCCCACTTTACAATAGCGTAATGCAAATGACTATCATTTCATAAACAGTCAGCAATTCATCGTGAATTTTAATAGGCATACAAAAAGTAACCTTTCAAATACAGAAGCTTAATCACATTAAGATTCTGTGTTTTCTATATACTGCGGGTTACTTCAATACGGTTTCGGTACGGTTTCAAGAAAAGAAACAAATCAACATTAACAGTTGCAATGTTCAACATTATCGAAATATTAATTAAATAATATACAGAATAATTTTTATTCAGATAAATGGTTATCTCTTAGTTTTAACTAAAACGTTAGAACAACCGCATGCAAATATCTGTTACATCTGTGTTTCCATTGTAAAAATATGTTTTGCCATTCAATTATAAGTTTTTACTCTAATTCACAAATTTCACACGGGTGAAGGCACGCACTCGATATTAACGTTAGTTGTCATGCGGGGTAACAGAGTCACCCCAACCCTTTTTTTATCATAATTTTTTTATTGTAAAAGAAAAAAATTGTATTTCTTGTGAATAATTTAATTAAAAGAAAGTATACTTACCTACGTTTAAGGTATTCTACCTTTTTTGAATAATTTGAGAAAAAAACTCTAATTAAACTGAACTGAATTGTTTCAAATAAGTGTTCTTTAATGAATTACACAAATCTCACAAACACTTTTCGCTGAAATTACATGAATGATATTTGCAGGCAAAACTATTTTGTTCAAATTATAAAATTTTATTGTCTTTAAATGTTCGACAAATAGGATGTTGAACATTTCCTTCTTTGTGTCTTTTTTGACAGGGTGTAGTGAACTTTGTACACTTGTTACTTAATATATTTTTAAATGCAGTTCTTTAGGCAGCATTAGAACCTTTTCCTTTCTACTCATGTCAGTGTTTCTCAAACTATGGGGCGCGCCCCCTGGGGGCGCGATAACCTTACGAGAGGGGCGCGAGCATATCGAAAATAAAAGATTTAAAAAATAATTAATTTACTGGAATGAATTAATACAAAATACTTTCAGACATAATTAAAAAATGCACTTTTACTCTGATATAAGTTATAGGCAATATTAAGTCATAAAAAAAACTTCTTCAATACTTAATTAGCTATCTTGATCCTATAACCAAATAAAAAATATTTTATTTAATTTGCTGTAATCCCATGATAAAAGAGTTTTTATTACGTTTTCTTTTTTAAAACTAACATTCTACTCTTTCAGAGAAAAAACTGATCCCAGATCCAGAATCGAAAAAAATTTAGGAACATAAAAAATTCATCACTGTCATTATTTTTGAAATACTGCACATTATAGCTGTAATTTGTTTGACCTTCTACGTTATTGGTTCAGTTAGTTATTACCCCTCTCTTATGTGTTTATTTCTCATTTAAGGAAGTTGTAAATAATGTATTTCTCTGTTGCGCTTTTTTCCATGCAAAACAGTTTTATGATATTTGGAAAACCCCGGAAAGCACACACACAATTTGATGGATTACTATGCGAAGACTTAGACCAAGATGAGTATTTTCAAACATATAAAGCATAACAATTGTTTTTAGCAATAACATACATATTATCATAATGAATACACTTTTTATCCGGAAATGGTCGCGCGGGACACAGTTCACGAAATTGTTAATTCTGGCAAAACTGTTTATTTGTTACCAAAGAAAAATTGAAAAGTCCTTGAAAGTAGGTAAGTAAACTTTCTCTTTATTAAATTATTCACTGGAATAATGATTTGTATCGTGTACAATAAAATAATTATAAAAAAAAGGATTGGGGGGACTCAATAACCTCGCTCGACCGTATCGAGTGCGCGCCTGCTCCCAGGTTAAAATATGTTGAAGTCTTTTTGCTTTAAATATTAAAAATAATACAATTATTCTTCATCGGAATTTTATATTATTGTTCATTATTTAACATCAATTGTAAATGCTAATTCTGTGAGGCTTAAAATTAAAATTCGCTTAAAACTAATTATAATTTGAGCAATCATTTAAAAAACATTTTACATTTTTGTAAACATTGTCGCGCACTTGGCTTTACTCTCCTTACAATACAGCAATTATATCAAGAATGTTTTATTTTCTTATAACTGAACTCCTGCAAAGAGCGTGCACTTCGGTCAGTATACTTTTAATGTATCAGTGCTGCACAAATTATTTTGTAACTAATTAATTAATACCAAATTAAGAACAAGTTTAATAAGTATTAACGACTTCCATGGGCTTGTCTTGCAAAGCAAAGTTTATATAAGGAATGCTTATGATTAGAAATTGACTCTCTGAGTTATTTTTCTATATTAGCAGATATCCATATTTTGTCTTCTAAGCAGTCACCGCATTTTGCAATATGTTCAATTTAAAAAATTAGAGAAACAAAAAATAACATAATAATTATCCTATTACTTAATTAATTTATTTTTTTGCTTAAAAGTATTATTCAAAATTTAATACTTATGTTATTAATTTGTATGGTTTATAATTAAGATCTCGTATTGTAGCTTTAGCGTCAAAGTGCATTATTATTGCATTTAGTGCATTATTATTGCATTTAGTGCATTATTATTGCATTTAGTGCATTATTAATGCATAAGGGGGCGCGATAAAAATTGTGATTGAAAAGGGGGGCGCCAGTATTGAAAGTTTGAGAAGCACTGACTCATGTTTTATTTCCTCGCTTTTCTCAATTTTGTTTTCATTATCATGATTAATATTCATTATTTCATTTGTTGTTTGATCTATCTTTTGCTCCGAAGTTTAAACTTCATCCAATAATCACTGAGGACCTATTTAATTTTTTTCAATTTTTCACACTATTAGCTCACAATCTATATATATATATATATATATATATATATTTATATATATTTATTTGTTTATCTGGGTAGAATTTTCAATCGTTAATAAAATACATTTTAAAGTGCTCAATTGAGCAGAAATTTTATATATATGTTTATTTTGGATGACAATACAATAATATAAAAATAATTAATAAAATTAATTGATTAGAACTAATTATTTAAATAATTACAAATACAACCTCGTTGGCATCATTTTTGGTGTCTTAGCGACCCTTTTGGCGACTTGGCCAGTTTGGCTGAAAATCAATTTTCAACGCCAACTTACGTCTTTTTCAATTTCTACTATTAGCTCACGATCTCTATACATATTTTATTTGTTTGTTTGTTTATTTATTTATTTATCTTTGTGGAATTTTCAATCGTTAATAAAATACATTTTAAAGCGCTCAATTGACCTGGAATGTAATGTACATGATTATTTTGGATGACAATACAATAATTTAATTATAATTAATAAAAATTAATTGATTAAAACTAATTATTTTAAAAATTGCAAATACAACCACGTTGGCGACTTAGCAACCCTTTTGACGACTTATGTCAAAACTTGAAAAGTTTTTTTTTTTTCTCACGTGTTAAAGTATTCAATTGAAATGAAATTTATATACACGATTGTTTTGGATGACAATGCGATACTTAAATGCTAATTAATAAAAATTAATGACCACTTAATTTTGGGATTCTATCCTATGTATATACATATTTGTATTAATTGTAACTATTTAATAAAAAGTAGCAAAAATAAAAATTTTCTTTGTTGATCTAAGTAGGAATCGACTTAATTTATTTTGTTACTTATTTATATATATATATATATATATATACAGTCAGGTTATTTACACTTATAAACTCTAATGAGTCGTACATCACAGTAGTCAAAGCCATGAAGTCATTCACAGGAGAAAAATGTAGTCTGTTCATAGAAAACACTTGGGCACAAATTTGGTCACGTGGGGAACTCAGTCGTCTTAAGTTTCTTAAGATTGTAAGGAAAACGTTTTCCATTCCCAAAAAAGAGGGATGTCAGTGACAAAAATATTTTAGTTTAAGGAATATTGTCATATAGTAGGGTACTGTCAAGTAGGTATTGCGATATTAGACCTAAAGTTTAATACCGGTTTTCGGTATTTCTTAGATATTACCACCAGTATACCGGTTTTAATATGGTAGTAGAAATTGTAGAAAAAAAGAGAAAACGCATGTCCCTCTTTGTTTCATATTTGCCAGTCTTATTAGAGAGTGTAAATTTTACAAAAGAATAATCTGTGATTTATAAATTACAACAGTATTTAAAGAATCAAAAAAGGGTTAATATCACTATTCAGTATGTGGTACTATTACAAAGTTTTGAAATGTGATCTTAAAAAAAAACATAATGTATCAATCAACTGACATTAAGTAATTTTGCGCAAAAATTACCAGCTATCGAAAACGTTCTTTTGGCATCTACGTTTGTTGGTTGTTCTGTTAAACAATGCGTGATGTACTTGTTCCATGTACCACCTTTGAATTCCATATCTTCAAATAAATTGGTTTTTGTCGGATGGTTTTTGATATAGCTGGTTTATATATTATATTTTTGTTTGTTGAATTTCTTTTAGTTATCGCTAATTCTAATTGTTGTTCAAGAAACAACTCCTTTTCACTATCGACATTAATGCCATCATCATTTTCCGCGTAAGTGTACCCAATTTTTCTGAATGTAAATAGATTTGTGGGTAAAAAAAAAAAAAAAATTAAGAGATTTCAATTGGTTAATTGGTTAGTCTTTCTTTTTCCTTTTCATTTTTAAAATCATTCTAATTATATAAATATTGTAATATATTTTCTATTTTGGTATACCCCATTCTTCTGAATAATAACTCTTCAGGTAGTGATGTGTTCTGTTCTTTCAATGATTACAACATGAAATTTATTGTTGCATTAGTTAATAGATTAGAAGCTCTCCGACATAATGCCTCAAAAGCCAATTTCACATTGTAAGTAGATCTGTTACAGTTATGTATATTAAGTCGAATTCTATATCCGAAAAATTAATTTGCAGGTTTAAATCGATCATTGCTTTTTAGATTGGATTTTTCAGTTTCAAAAATCGTTCTATCATTAGGAGTAAACTGTTCCAACGTGTTTAAGGTTCTAATATTGACATATGTTCTGTTTCTAGTAATTACCGAAAAACAGGTATTTAAACTAGTTAATACCGGTATTACAAAATAGTACAAATGGTTCAAAGTACTAGCACTCGGTGTTCCGGGACACCGGTATTGCAATCCCTACTGACAATGTCATTGGTAACAAATAAACAGTTTTCCCAGAATTAAAGATTTCGTGTGCGGGGGGTGACTATGTGCCCCACGTGACCACTCCCGAGTTAAACGGCGTTTTTATATTAAATAAATTTAACTTTATTTTAATATGTATGTTTTATTTCATCTTGATGTAACACCTATGTCCGCGTTGTAAACGATATTTTTAAAATCAAGTCTCACCTTCCAAGTAGAGTTTATGAATAAAATCTTCCGTCTTCATTAATTGTTTAAATAACAAAGATTTCTAATTTAGTGTCAAAACATTTATTAATTGTGTTTATATGAGTTAAATGAAAAAAAATTTGTTTCACACAATTACAAATGAAATTTTTAAAATGCGTAATTGTTAACAAATTACAATTCTTTTTAACTTTATGACATTAAACTGTATAGTGCTTTTTTATTTAATTACTAATACTAAATCCTACTGAATCGTTTTTTTTAAATATATTAATTAGAAATCTCAAAAATGATCCACAATTAATCAAAAGGCATTTATGCATTTATGCAAAAGGTCTATATTGCATTAATGAAATATAGACCTTTCTCGTTTGATGACGCTTGACGATAATACTTCCAAAGAAAATGAATCATAATTTTAGTCTTATTTATTTTTGACAAAGATATACGTATATTTTTTAAACATTTTATTTCTGATTATTTTTATAACAGTAAAGTGTATACATAGCACTTTTTGTATGCCATTTGATGCTTTTTTGCAGCTTTTGTTTTGACATATTCGATGATTTTAACGATCCTACAAAATGTGAACTTTTTTAGACCTTATAGCATACAAAAATATGAATTTTAATACAGAAGAGAAGCGTTCCTTTCAATAAACGATGTTCATATCCAATTTGAGATATGGTATTACTAAATGTCTTTTGAATTTCTTTTTAAAAATATTATTATTAGAATACATTTTATGGTACATAGTTTAGCTGCTAACAATGTGTACACGTCTGCATAGATTCATAAAATATATAAATATCATTTTCTACCTAAAAAACACAATATAAACTATACATAAAAAAGAACTATATTTGCATGTAAGGTTATTAACTAATAATAAAAATAGTTCTTTGAAGTTTGTTTATAGAATATTGGATTAAATTCTTTTTTTTCTTTAGACTGGTAATTATCATTGCAGATCTAGTCCGTTTCCTGGGAGCAGGTAAGACTTTTTAATGTGGCACCAATTGTCACAACGTAATTTTTAAAATCCGTTTCCTTCCCAGAGAAAGTCACCTAAACTTTTACGATGATGCAGAACTGTACAAAGAATCTAATTGTTCAGAGAGGACCAGAGCCAGACAAGCGCTCTAGGTATTTTTAACATGTAGCATATCATACAACATGGACACTGTTGATTTTTTGCGTCATGAAAATTCCCCGATTTGGGTGTACAAGACCAGCTGTTAACCTGTTACACCACCCAACTAGCTGGATTAAATTCTAACGTGGAAGATATTTGAAGACTAACTGTAAACCAAAAACTTGTGAAAAGAGTGTATAAGGTAATATACATCAGAAAACATTTACATTTAACATATTCATTTACAATGTTAATATGAATTGCAAAATATCTAATTTTACTTCGTAGCAAAGTTATTTTCCTCCATTCCTGATATAGTTTTAATTTTTATGTATTATTTCAAAACTCAACATTGTCTGAAGTGTAATTTATTAAAAACTTTTCCACTTCAACTATTGTGAGAATTTCTAAGACTTTATGTTTAATGGAGAGATGCTTATGTAGAACTCTTACTATTTTGCATTTTGTGTGCATTACATAATGTTGAGCTGTGTACTTTGTAGACTAAGACTCCAAACTTTTGGATTAGATTCTCACATTTGTAGCTATGAATAGAAATTGTATCTCTATGCAAGAACATCGCATATTTAAGATGCTAAAACTACTTTGAAGGATCAATATTAACAGACACGCAGGTTAAACTGAATTATAAATAACAATAATGATCATATCTGTGTGTAGAAATAATAAAAATATTTCCATTCGGTGAAGGATGTCAGCATTGAAGATAATCTGTAAGAATTTATTGGATATATATTTGGAGATTGCCTTTGCAAATCTGCAAATTTCTAGCTTTAAAAATCCAATGTGCTTATTTTGAACCTTGATTCTTCTATATGAATTCTTCTATATTCTTGAATCTCACACTAGAATTCTTTGAGACAAAATGCAGAAAGAAATTTGGAATATGTCAGATATTGCTGCCCACGTTATCGGACTAGAACTGAGATTCATCAGATTCACTACATATGGGACACAGTAAGAGTGAAATTAATTATATTCAAACATCAGATTGAAAAAAAAACAGTACAGAATTTATTAAAATGTAAATTAATTCGACATATTTATTCAATGTTATAACGTTATTTAAATATGAACACATTTTAAAGTAAGGCGATTTTAATAAAAATGTACGTGATTTGTAACTAATATATCAATATATTACACACAAATTTTAAGAAACTATTTTTATGATTCAATTTTAAAAATTAAATTCTTATTTGAAATACACAAAATACAATACATTTCGTAAATCAAATGACCAAATTTATTTTTCTTGCTTTAATAATTCAAGTCAACTCATTACAACTTTATTCCGTTCAAAAGTAGTCAAATTAATGGCTTCGGAAAAACCTTTACGCCAAGACCGTTGTATCATGCCCAAAACTTAAGAATAAAAAAATATTTTGACACAAATAACGTGGTACTTGGAAAAGTTACGAATAAATATCCCTCCAAATAAAAAAGACAGTATTACAATTGTAACATTCTGTACCAGTTAAATTTTTTTACATTCACATTTTGAATTTTTGATTGCATGTGAACTACTGTAGTATATTAGTAGATCGATAAAAATGATCAAGTTTTATATGTATTATTATTTTGAGTTCAATAAGGATTATTCAACATAAATTGATCCCTTTTAAAACATACTTTTGAAACTGAAACTGATTACTCTTGAAAGCAGTCACTGGAGCAGCGATCAATTTAAATTATTACTATTTGAAACAACATCACTCATATATAGTCTTTGTTGCTCCATATCCCACAAAATCCATAACTATAAGTATAACAACAACCATTGCGATTTAAAATGTAGATATGAGTTATTTCCAAACTTATTCACATTCAGCTAATGTATTATGTAGTAGTTTGAAGAGTTAAGAATATTTGAAGTTCAATAATTTATAGAAAAACACCGCATTTACAGTCTGGAGGGTAAAATGAAAAATAAAACTTTGAACAACAAGCTTCTCTCTCTATATCTTTTTTATAATATTTAGAAAAACATGCTACGATTTTTCCAAAAACACTGGAAAATGAAATTGCACTTTTCTAATATCTAACACCAATTTTTTCTGCGTATTGAATTAAAATTAGACTAAGATATTCTTAGAGGACATTTTTTTTTCAAACGAAAACTTCACAATAAGTACGATATGAAGCTCGATTTTCAGACACTCGCGCAGCTTCCTTCCGTTTCACTTAATCGTAGGAAAACGTAAGACTACAAGACTGGAAATCCAGAGAGCTATATGTAAGGATTCCATTTCAACAGAACTCAATAAACACTATTGTTATAAGGTAAGCTTTCAATACTTTGGAATGAACTTATAAAAATATCTCTCGTTTTACAATAAATCTTCTCTTCAACTAGCTGATTAATATATTTTCATGTAAATGTTCATTGTCATTAAGTTATTATTAATTTTACTATTGGCAACAAACAGAAACTTATATTGAGTATTAATTCACTTCATAGCTCACTGTGGTACATGTTGCACTGCTTAACATCTAAAATGCAATACTATGAAAAATACATACAAGTCAATGTATAATGCCATGATGAGGAATGAAAATCATCAGCATTTTGGAACAAATAGTATAACGGCATACATCATTAACAAACGCTGTGTAATAACAAAGCATAAAACTATTTTGAAGATTTAAAATTAGTTTTCTCCACAGTTGCTTTGTAGAGTCCTTTCAGCTTGCTTCCAAGAAGAATGCGAACATAACAAAAGTAAAGTCCAACAGAGAAAGAGTTCTTGTCTAAGTAGAATGCTCTGATTGCTATTCCTACAAATAGTGATTGTGACAGTCTTATTCAAGCAGTATTGATGCAAATTAGTGATCAATAGATGCAAAAGGATACGACTAATTGACAGCACCAATTCCATCAATCCGATCGGCTCACCACTTCACTCAAAGAATAGTATAGTGTTCATATGTTAGTGACGGAACACTCCGCCACATCAGTAACCTAATGCAACAAACACGGTTCGTTCCACAACAACTGAAGTGCGTAAATTCTACTAAGCATCGTTTGTAGCCCATTGAAATGTCCTTTATACATCCCTTTCTGCAACTACCTAGTCTTAAAACCTGTCATTTGCGTCTGTAATGGGACGTTGACAGACATGGATAATTGAAAAGCTCGGCATTGTTCTCAAAAATAAATCACGCCTCTGTTTACAGACCTCTAATAATCACATTAGACTCATGTGGTATCAAGATATATATTGCTTAACTCTTACCGAATGCATACTAAAGTTTTTCCAGTATGGCGTCGTGATGTATTTAAATTACTTCAATATATGGTAGGGTGACGGATTACAAACCTAATAGCCAAAACTCATTTTATTCTACATTAAATAAACAAAACAGTACGCTCATTATTGAATTGTCAAGTTTACAAACTTTCGCTGTAGAAAATTTCTAGTCCAACGTCAGCTCATTCAAATTGTTGCTCCAACGACTCCAGCAAGCAGTCTGTCAAATTTCTACAATGTACATCACCATTGTTGTTTTAGGTGTGGCTGCATCCAAAAACACTACCAAGCGTCTTTGAAGAGAAACTAAACTGAAGAGTAAAGTAATTCCCAACATTGAATAAGATCGAGAGCCTCTTGCCAACTTACGAGCTGACCCCTTAGACTTCCAGGGAGGGCCACCTTCACGCCTCCAAACAGGCTGACATTCATCTTCATTCAAGTTGTTTGCGACTCACATGTGCGAGGAAAACCAAACACAATGGATACTGTTCACCGGAGCTTCCTTCGTATAGAGTGTTGAGACAAAAATCGTCTGGATGCTAGATAAAGAAAAGATATGCCGACATCAAAGACGTTTTCGGAATTATCTTACATCTGTTCTGCCCTCTGCAGGAATAAATAACACCCCGTCTTTTTTGGACTATACTATGTCCCGTCTTGACATCTTGGTTACCCCGTACGTCAATCTTGACAAGTATTGTCGGGGGTGTTCTACTAATGTGGCGACATTACACCGGCAATATAGTTTGAGCTGCTATTGGAATATACTGCGTATTTCTTAGTGCGTAATACAGGTGCAATGGAGGACTTATCATGATTTTGGAGCATTTTATCCTGCATTGTCTTCGTATTTTACCTACGAATACTTTCCATTAAAGTAATGCGCTGTCACTCGATATATAACTATCTCTCAGACTTCTTCGCCCATCAGATGGTTTTACATCTTCAGCTCTTATATTCTTCCGACCTATTGTCTATCGAACAAGTTAGGTCGATGGTGTAAAACTGACTGGGACGACAAATACCACCCAATGCTTCACAAGATTCAGTCCAGAAATGTTTGAATGGAGCACATAAATTGCCATACGTTAACCCTCCAATCGGACAGCACGGATTTTTCCGCCCTACTAGAGAGGCTTTGAAAACGGACCACACTGAATTTTTCGTAAGGCCGGGGATTCACCAAAAATGACCCAAAAAGATTTTTCCCCTTCAAGTAATGTGTTCAAAAACGTTAAAGTCGAATATTTTCAGAATTCTTTTCCCCCTTTAAAGGTTTACGATCTTGAAAGATAATTAGAGACGGTCGGGGAGACACAATGGGCATTGAGGGGAAGTTTTATGGCTCACGGGGAGAACGGTTCCTGTAGCAATCGTAAAAAAACTCTTTGAAGAATTTCTTTAAACCCTAAAGTGTAGGGAAGTAATCGTAAGTCAACGAGTTGAGAATTCTCATTTTTTTCTTTACCTTAAAATTCTCAAATGGAATTAAGTTTTTATAATGTATGTCTAAGTTTTTAAAAAATATCTATTGTATTTAAATTCAAATTATATATTAAAACATTGAAGATAATTTACTGTTTCATTTTTTTTATTTTAATCAATACTTTCAGGGATTTTTTTAAAAAATGATTATTTTGTTATGTGTCAAAAAAATAAAAAAAAGGTTCAAAATTTAAAATCTTTTAAAATTTCGGACACTTCTAAACATGAATAATTTTTAAGCTTCTGTATTGAATTATTTGCAAACAATTTATATGTATTGTTAAAAAAAACCCTATTTAAATCTTTTAGTTTTTCATAATTTTAAAGCCAGATATTCAGGGCATCTTACATAGAATCCCTTGTTTTGTATTGTTCAGATAACAAATTATATTTGAATTTTGAATGTCTGGACATTAATTTCATTCAAAGAGAACTTTAACTTCAAGTTTATATTTTTTAACTTGAATCTTCAAATAAAGAGTATTTAAAAGCATCTGGACAAATTTACAGTTAACATTTGCGCATATAAATAAATATAAAGATCCTTTTTAAATTCAAGTTAAAAAAATATATATTTATGCATAATCCCTCATCATTCATGTTCCATTAGTGGTTGACTGAAGAAAAGGTTATTAAAATTTGGACATTTTTATAATCTTAACCATGCAAAACTAGGAATTTTGTATTAGCTCCACTGAAATTCTGCATTGGAATTTCGAAAAAGATATTTATGCGTGTCTCACATACTCAGTTGAAAAACATATATTTACCATAAATACTAATAATTCTTTGGATATTTAAAATCATTAGATTCATTAGATTAATTTTTAATATATATATATATTCGTCTTCTAATATTTTTCAAGTATTCCTTAAATTTCATATAATTTAATTAAGTGAGGGGATATTAAACTCGCACTCTCTCTCTCTCTTCTCTACTACTTGAGGGCTTTTGGCGATGGACCTGTGGCCGGGGTTCCAGGTGGTCAAGGAATCGAATCATGGTTGGCATGTCTCGAGTTCGAGCCCAGTGCCACAAAAGACACGCCGTGTAGGGCAGCGATGCACGTTAAATCTATCGAGAGCTGAAATGTCCTCTCGTTCGTGTGGTGTGGTAGTTAGGAGAGGGGGTGCCAGCTCAGGTGTCGCCCTCGTCATTTGACCATGCTTCAAAATTACGAGGTCTATCACTAAAATCCATCGTGTAGCTGAACAGTGCGATGTTAATATTCCCTCACTTGGCGACGGACCTCGTAATTTTAAACCATGGTCAAGTGACGAGGATGACGCTTTAGCATCGCCCCCTTACACGGCGGATCTTTAGTGGTGCTGGGGTCGAACTCATGACACGTCAGCTACGAGTCCGTTACTTTGACCATTAGGCTACCGCGGCCTCACAATGTGGTTGAAAACTGCATGTTATGAGTAAAAATATGCTGAAACATTTGATGAACTTATAATAGATTTTTGCATAGAAGATAGATGTGTGATATGCTAAAATGACAATACGTAAAAGTTATGAGAATATCGATGACAATTTTTGAAAAATTCAATTTAAGCTTCAGTTTGAAAATAATTCGTTTTTTTTTCGCATTTAATATTAAATAGTCGCGATAACAAATTAATAGTTTAACGCATTCATAGATTATAAAAAAATAAAGGTATAAATGACATTGTTGGGAATAATAAGTTTTTATAGTTTTGAATTCAGACTTCTTTGCAGGAGAGTGGACTATTAAAAGGCTGATGTAGAAGTTAGAAAACTAATATTTAAAATATATGGAAAACAATATCTGCAATTCCATGATCTTGACGAGCAGAAGACGGCATTTTTACTTAGTAGGGCAGAGTAAGCATAAGGTAGGTGCTTGTGGAGTAAACAACCAGGCCTCTGCAGTTTTGGCAGGTAATGAACTCCCATTTGTTGCTTTCAGTAAGGAATATAAAAATAGCAAATACAAAAATAAGTCATGTAAAATTTTATATATTTTAATAACAATTAATTGTGAACTTTATTTCCAATTCATTGTCACAAGTTAACAGTAACTACGGTACTCTATCGACCGTACTTCTTATATATATAAAAGAACTACGGTTGATAGAGTACCAATAATTTTAACGCAATTTTATATTTCGTTCTCGTAATCTTTACTCCTTTTAAAACATGTATTGCCAAAATACTCTCCTTTTGTATATTTATAAAATTTTAAAAATATAATGGTTATCTTACCCAACATTTTAAATCAGGGGCGGCAACTGTGTAGCTAAGACGTGCCAAACCAATCTGTCAGTATCATTCAGCGTGCCACATAGTAGGAAATTTTTGAAATCCTTCGATTCTTATGGTAATATTTGCAGATTTAAAGAATAGAGGTAAATAATTTAGATTTACAGTTTTATTTTATATTAATTATGGATCAATAAAATACATTTATTAACATAAAAATAAACAATATAAAATGTTACTATTTCTTCAACAAAGATAAAAAAATTAAAAATGTATGTTTCCAACATATTTATTTAAATAAGAAATAGACAAAGTGAAATATAAATTATTCCCTTCATTACAGTTAAATAAAAATTGTAATGCGAATTAACTCTTTCACCACTCTTCTTTCATATCGCAAAACCATGGGTATAATGCGTGACACGATTCTGAGCATTCAGTTGTTAAACAATTTCTTTGCGGAGTCGAAATATTTTTCATATTAGGAAAGATTTTTTACTTTGATATGCCGAATCATAAGTGGAAAGCAGAGTACATGCAATTTTCTTTTTCAACAATTAAATCCCCTAGCAATAACACTCAATTATTTACAAAATAGCTGTAAATTTATCCTTAGAATTATCTTTCAGATTATTTTGTAGTTCCATAAATGTCCATAACTCAGAAGATGATTGTCAAATAAGGTATATTATCAACTTTAATCCACTCAGAATTGACAAATTTGTAGAGTAGTGCTAAGTGCCACTAAGAATTGTACCACGTGCCACAGGTCATAGATTGCCGACACGTTTTAAATGTTCTTATTAACTAACCATCTCTATTCAAACACAATTTATATGATAAAAAGGGTTTTCATTCATTTTGTAGGGAATTGTATTAGATTCAACCATAAGTAATTTTTGTGTATCAAAAAAATTACATTGTTTCGGGATCCACTTAGAGAAAATTGAAAGGAATTTGACATAATTATAGTAAGTTTCTCTAAAGGGGGAAACGTTCACTTTCAAAATACACTGCGTAAAGGGTTTTAGGTGTACGAAGTTATATTCACTATTATTCCTAAAATAAATTTTGATATTTTGGTTTTTCGTTAAGTTTTGAAGTTATATTTCTTCAAATATACTTCTCCATTACATTTCTTTCAAACTTGCTATTTTCTTTTGCGGCCGCGGTAGCCTGATGTTCATGGTTATGAACTCGTGTCCAGTGTTCGAGCCCTGGTAAAACAAAAGATTAGCGTTGAAGAGGAGCTGATGCACGTTAAACACGTCGAGGTCAAAAGTCCTCACGTTGGTGTGATGTGGAAGTTTGGAAGGGGAGTTGACAGCTCAAGTATCGTCCTCGTCACTTAACTGCGGTTCAAAATTACGTAAGTAGTTAAAATATACCGGTTCTGGAACAGTGGAGCCGGTGGCGCCAGGAGGTTGAGGCGCATGCAAACAAAAGAGGGTGGAAGTCCCCTCCCGGGTCTGGATCGGGGGGATGGTTTCTGATTGATAAGGGTTTCGGGGCTCTGTACTGATAAGAAATGCACGCTTTTAGCGATAACGAGTTATATTCTGATATAGTTTTAATTAAATGATTACGATTTTTTTAATTACGTCATTGGAAGCAAATTTTAATTGGGATAAAGAGTCAAACCTTTCTGTACATATGATTATTTTTATATAATTCCGTATAAATCTATTTATGAATATCATGATATACGTGTTGAATGATTATTTGTTATATTTCAAATTTGATGCTATGTGCTTGTGATTTCTGAAACAGAGGATTGAAAATTAGGCAAACGAAAGGGAGTAGAAATCCCTCATCCTTTCGAAGTTCGAATGCGCTGAGTGTTATATCTTCTAATGTCTTCTTGAAGAATTTGTACTGTTTCCGAAGATTTCCGGAAAAGTGCCATTTTCCACCCTGGACGTCAAGGACGATACCAGTTGCATTGAGGAAATCCTGTCCTAACAAAGTCTTATTTCCTTTGGCATCAGGCAATACTAGAAATTATGTTGCAATAACTTTGCCTTCAATGTACAGGTCGACGACAGTACTCAGAGCCATAATGGTCTGTCGAATTCCATCAGCCATCATAAATGAAATCCTCTTATTTGTAAAGGTGACATCATGCTCTTGTAGGAATTTAAGCATCTTTTCACCTGCAATGGTATAGGAAGCCCCGGTATCAGCACATACAACAATCTTTTCTCCAAAAATTTTGAGAACAATTACACTTGTGGGATACAAGATTGAATTCAAGTTGAATAACGTCATATAGTTCACTGCTGTTTCCATTTCATTAGCTCTTATACAGGTAGGACACTTTGGCATGACAACTCCAGGAGTCTCACATCCGTAACACCTTCTCGGGTTTCTTCCTTCAGTTTTGTAACTTGGGAATCTAGGCACTGTTGTAGAGCGTCTAGATGAAAGGCATTCATGGGATCCACCAACAGGTTGATTTTTCTTTAATGGAAAGGGTTTCCTGAATTCTTCTTTCTTCTTGAAAGTCTGATTTGAATTACTTTTCATTCCAGGCCTTAGGTTGTCATATGCGTCCAACTTCTCAGCGAATTCCAGAGGATCGCGTTCAAATCCACCCAAATATCCAGAAAATGTTCTTTGATATTTGCTAGAGTTTTTCTTTTTATCTGATAAGCAATTATCAGACTTTTATGTTGATCAAACGTGGTTACCTTCAACTCTTTGATCCAACCATAAAAAAGAACTTAATTCGAAATAAAAAGTCTCACCATGTCGAATCTGGGTTTTTCTTCTGTTGGGAAAAGTACTGTCTAAACCTATCCCCTGTAACGCGGAATCTTTTGAGAAGCATTTCTTTTACCTTTTCATAGTTTTGAGCATCATCTTCATTCTCTCTTGCGATGAGCTGAGCTATATCAGGTGGCAATGAGCCAATCAGGTATGCTGTCCAAGTTTTTTCAGGGATGTTCAAGAACTTCACTTGACGTTCGAAAATTGTCAAGTATAGACCCATTTCATCTTCCTTCGAATTGAATCTCGGAATAATTCTATTTAACTCAAGCTTTGAGTTTTCTAGCTGTTGGATTGTAACAGGTGCTTGTGACAGCTTCTGCATTTCAAGTTGAATTTTCATTTTTTCCAGTTCGAATTCTCTTTCTCGTTGCTGAGCCAAAACCATGGCTTTCTGTTTCTCCTCCAGTTCCGCGGCTTTTTGTTTTTCTGTTGCAGTACGTTCTTCTACAATGACGCTGAGCACATCTTTGACGAATTCCTCATCATACCTATCGCTGTTGGTTATGAGATCTTTTAGTTCAATAATTTTGAGATTATCCGACAGAGCCACACCCAATTCTGTTGCAAACATTCGTAAATCCTCTTTTCTGGACCTTCTAAAAAAGCCATTTTTTGAATCAAAGTTAATTTAGTAAAGTTCAATTAAAGTTAATGAATTAAAGTTCACTCAAAACTGTTAATTCTGTGATCTGAAAATATTATAGTCAAACAATTCTTATGCACTTAAAGTTTCCGATGCATTCAAAAAAATACTCTATACAATAATACACTCTTCCTGAATGACAATATAATTCTCTAATTTCAAAATGTGCTAATTAATTTTCACATCATTATTAATGAGATTTAAAAAAATGAAACAAATTCTTCAATATCAACTATCTTCTAATTTCATACTTCAAAATCAAAATAATAATATTTCAATAATCATCATTATTAATCCAAAAAGAGTATAAGCAATTAACATGGAATCATTTAAATTAAATCAAAGAAAAATTTCGTTTTCGTTAACTTAAATCAATTAAATTGTTTTTAATCAAAAGCAATTCAAATACGTTTAAATAGAAATACCATTCATAAATTATTTCATGCACTGTGAAATTAACACTATTTCAAACTTTTTTATGCTTAGAAGTACTTGAAATTATTTTCCAAAAATTTTTAAATAAAAAGCATACATGTTTATACTTTTTCAAACATACAAGTTTTCAAATGTAATAGTAATACTTCGTAATAAATCATGTACTTCACAAAATAATTTTTTTTATATTAGGCATAAAAAGAAAAAAAATATGATAAAAATTGCATTCAATTTAGAACTTAATTAAAAGTTTAGTAATCAAACAAGAATCAACGTGAAATTATTTGAATAAATACCAATCGTAATAATTTCTTGATAACAAAAGTATAAATAATATATATATATATATATATATATATATATATATATATATATATATTAATGGCATAAAATTCTTAATTAGTGAGTAAATATATATTCATAAATAACCTTCAATTAGCTTTATTCAGAACAAACAATAGAATGCGAGTTTCGTTTTCAAAAAAAGTGATACTCCTGTGTGACGGATGTGAGACTCCTGGAGTCGTCATGCCAAAGTGTCCTACCTGTACAAGAGCTAATGAAATGGAAGCAGCAGTGAACTATATGACGTTATTCAACTTGAATTCAAACTTGTATTCCACAAGTGTAATTGTTCTCAAAATATTTGGAGAAAAGATTGTTGTATGTGCTGATACCGGGGCTTTCTATACCATTGCAGGTGAAAAGACGCTTAAATTCCTACAAGAGCATGATGTCACCTTTACTAATAAGAGGATTTCTCATTTATGATGGCTGATGGAATTCGACAGACCATTATGGCTCTGAGTACTGTCGTCGACCTGTACATTGAAGGCAAAGTTATTGCAACATAATTTCTAGTATTGCCTGATGCCAAAGGAAATAAGACTTTGTTAGGACAGGATTTCCTCAATGCAACTGGTATCGTTCTTGACGTCCAGGTTGGAAAATGGCACTTTTCCGGAAATCTTCGGAAACAGTACAAATTCTTCAAGAAGACATTAGAAGATATAACACTAGCGCATTCGAACTTCGAAAGGATGAGGGTAAAAATCTATCTCCAGAACAGGCAAGAAAAATCCATATACTCCTGGACAGAAATGAAGCATGTTTCCAACCAGGGGGAGAGTACACGCCTTTCATTGAACACCGTTTTGACACGGATGATCAACCCCCAATAGCAACGTATCCCTACAGGATGAATCCCGTAAAGAAACAGGATTGTCAGAAAGAAAACTTCGATCGACGAAGAAGAAAATATTATAAACCTGGTGACAAAGTTTGGGTGACCATTCATCGCATAAGTCGTAACAACAGGAGCAGAAAATTCATGCCCAAGGGAGAAGGTCCTTACCTCATACTCACCTTGAGATAACCAGTAACATATGAGATTGCCGACCCGCTCCACCAGACCAAGCCCTTGGAACTTGTCATGTTTCTGCCTTAAAGGACTATCAAGAACCCGAAACAGAAAGAAACACCGGATTTGTTGCTCCTCTAAGGAAAAGAGGACGCCCAAAAAAGAAATTATTTCCTGGTTCCGAGCCGAGACGTCAACGGTGAGTCTGTAACACACGGTTTAATTCGAAGACCAAAATGTAGATGGCGGTACTTGTAACGGAAGCATTACCGACCGAAGCTCTGTAGTACCGCCAGAGAAAGTTGGGAACTTTACTGGTTTTGCTGTCCAATCTGAACTATGTATTATATTGAATTTCGTCTAAATGTTTAATCTGTATTATGTCTAAATGCCTGTCCTTTGTAACTGTGTTGTTTTGTTCAATTCAAACTATTTTTAAATTACCCCGAGATCGTATCCATTATTTTGGTTTACCCAGTAATGACATAAGAGAACCGTTACAGAACTCATATATTTCTCTAACTATATCTATCATTCTTTTTATAAACACAATAAACATTTTATTAAATATTTAATGCAATAATTAATTTTTATTGCACTATTGATAGTTTTAATCTAAGTGAATTTGAAAGTAACAATATTTTTCAAGTAATACTTTTTCTCTTTATTAAAGAGTTATAGTTAAAATAATTATGGTTCTTAAAAGTTATATTAGATATATATCTAATGTAATTTTGAAAAATTTATATGCATGAAATCCTTCATTAAAAGTTTTCGGTATTCAAATATTAACTTGACATTTCAGAAAACGCTAATTTTATGTTCTTATTTTCTATTTGCCAATGTTTCAATTGCAGTTACAAATAAATTTTGATATCTATTTACAATACCATTAAATATACTTCGAATTAGTTTTACTGAGAGATTTATTATTTTCTTCAATAACCAATTTAATGAAACTTGTTTACTAACTATAGATCATAATTCTTAAAGTTAAATGTTGGACTTTCTTTGGTCATTATTAAATAAAAATTTGGCTTTTTTAAATTACAAAAAAAATCGCAAACAATTTGAAAGAATTTATTATTTTTTAAAAATATGTAAAAAGTTCTATTTTTTGAAATTTAAATATCAAATAGCTTTATTTTTTATGTATGAATGAATGAAAATTTCATTGGTTCTTATGTACTATCGCAAGAATGATAACTTTGAAGTTAACTCGCCAAGCTGGCAATCCCAATTTCGCATGTGTCACACGCGCTGAAATGTTAACCGTGTGATACGTTCCCTGTAAAGTTCTCAATACAGTTGCGATAATACGTAAGCCCCATTTCATTCAATATAAATAAGATATTTTCTGTAAATATATGCACTCTACGCTATCAAAATAATTCATTGTTCAGAAAACGTTGAGTGATCCATCATAGAATGTAGAAATGAAATTTGATATTCTTTAACAGTTGCATACATAATAATTTTTACTTTATAGCACTTGATCGAGAATTATGTTTCTTTCAACAAATTATCCAAAAGATGCGCATGATAACCTTTAGTTAAATTCTATGAATGGCGAAAATGGCTGGTGGACTGTGAGTTTCGAAAATTAATAGAGAAAGGTATTCATACGCTATATAATTATGGCTCAGAATAACCACAAAAAATTATTGCATTGAATTCTTTTCCATTATGTAGAAAATTTAAAATACTCAGTAGCGCAACAGCCTATGTCGGGCAAGGCCTAATGTCCTTTTTCAGATTAGGAGACCTTAGGCGCTAGTGTGCATGTGCAGATATTTTGGTCAAGTGGTCGGTTTGACGCGAAACCCCCCAATGTCGAGTTCTCAAGTAAGCTTGGTACTCATTTATCGGCCTACTGAAGAGATTAAAGGCTTTCCCGTTGCCCGGACTGGGATTTGAACTCCGAGCCTGTGGTGCGGAAGCAC
Organism: Trichonephila clavipes; assembly: GCA_019973935.1. Classification (NCBI taxonomy): domain Eukaryota; kingdom Metazoa; phylum Arthropoda; class Arachnida; order Araneae; family Nephilidae; genus Trichonephila; species Trichonephila clavipes. The sequence goes on from BMAU01018426.1 coordinate 1,715,730, forward strand.
GATACACTGCAACTCAGACACTCAGCTTACAATTAAAAGTATATTGAAGTTAGAAATGTTTGTAGACGGAGGAAGTATTTAAGTCAAAATACGTATAGTAGGGTGGTTCACGGTTATATGAAAAACAATGTTATTAATCAGAACCTAGCTATACACAGGAAAGATGTTCTATATGGCAACATTTCTTAAACTGTGGTCCGTGGAACCCTAGAGATCTCCAGCGCTTGCTAGGGGGTCTGTAAATGTCTCTTATTTGGTGTTAAGATACATCCTAGACTAGGTTACTAAATTACCCCCATTGAAAAAAAACTCTATAAGAACATAATGTTCGATGATGAATATTAATTCAGCTTGTTATTGTTCGTAACAACATAGCAATTACAACAACCTATTTTTTAGCTATATATTTACTGTTTTCTTATCGGAAAAAAAAGAAATGTTAAAAAAAGTCTTTATAAACAGCAGAGAAAGTCTTAGGATCATTGAGGAACCCCTTTAAAAACCTTAGCCTTGTGTAGGGAGTTCAAAGGTGCTCAACATCTTGGGAGTCCACGAAGTTAGGATGATACATAGGGGAGGGAAGGGTAGCGATCGAAAGTTTAGGAACCGCGGTTCTCCCAAATGGGACGGAAAAAAATAATTTTTAAAAAAATTCAAAAATTTTTTGCTGAGGTTGAATTTTTGAAAAAAAAAATAGATAAGAAGCTTAATCTTCGTTTTTCTATGATTTTAAATTCAAAATAAAATTATTTTCTATAATATAAATAATCAAGAGGTATTATTAGTGATTAGAAATTAATGCGTGTTGACTAGTACATTGTAACATTGCAATATTTCACAACCCTGCTCTTGTCTCCCAGCATTGTCGAGAATCAGTCCAATCCAAGTTTTTTCCGTCTTCCATTTTATCATGCACCGCAATGTTGACAGTAGGGTGATTTTTAAAGAAAAAGTGTAACACTAAAGAAGCTGTTAAAAGTACCCGATGTTTTTTTTCTTGTAACTGTTTAGTATGCGTCGTATCATCGCAATAAATGTTAAAAAGTACTTAAAAACTTGTTTCACTCAAACGAACTTTATTTTTACTTTATACCATAAAAAAGTTCAAATACCTAAGCTTTATTCCTCTTGAGGCAGTATTTAACTTATAAAATTAATATTTTTCAGTTTATATCTCCTCTTAAAACACCACAGAACACAATTTCCGCAAAGACAGATTTTGAAATCCTAAAAGAAAACAAAACCAATACATCCTAGTATATAGTCTTTTAAAACAGTGCTAAAATACTTTTTTTATAACTCCAAAATTGGAAGTGTCTCATTTAATTATTTTTTATAATGCATTTTTTTTACCGATGCTCATTTTTAGAAATTGCAAGTTATTAAAAAATGTAAATACACACTGTAAAATTTCTTAGAATTCTCTTTTTTACTGGATTTGAAACAAAATCTGATAAAGAAAACCTTCTTTATTTAACGTAACTCAAATTAAGTGAAGAACATCAAATAATATAGTTTAATAAAGACGTATATACCATGATATAACATTCTTACCTGGATCGGACTAAACATTAAAACACACAAACGGATCGAAGCGCTCTTCCACTGACGTTATTGATTTGAGTCTATGTCAAGGCTTATGCAATGACATAATGCGTTCATGTAACAAATGGTTCAAACTTCAGTGAGCAACTGGTAATTAACTCTAACCTACTTGTCAAAGGTAACATGTTTCTATTAGCATAGAGACAGCTCCTTATTTGAATATTCACCTGTCTGCTTAATGAAGTTAAGTATCTCAGTATCATTTAAAACTTGTTTAGGAATCATGTTTCAGACCAACCTTTGTCAGCATATTTTAAAGTTGTAGGTGTAACGAAGGTTCCCCAAAATGATTTCATTAACAAAAATCATGTGATTCAGAATAAATAAAAACTTATTGTACCTTTTCTGTTTACTTAATAGATAGCGTTATTTGAAAACTTCGTGGAAATATATGAACAATATATGAACATATTACAATATATGAACTAAATATTTAATGTAAAACTAAAACTGTTCATAAGTAGAGCTACATATTGTAAATTGTGTAACATGATTAACATTAAAAAGTTCAATATTAAAAGAATGCCCGTAATAGTTGAGTACAGGGCTTCGAACCGGAACTGAACCGAAAACCGGAAAAAAAACTTTATTTTGGTTGAAACGAAAATTGAAACTAAACCGAACAAAATATATGTTTATTTCGGTTCGATATATCTTTAGTCAACCGAACCAACTTATCAATATTTTCTAATTTAACGTCAACCGCATAATTATCATCATTACATATACATTTCTGCTCGATTTCCTATTTTGATGCTCGATAGCACTGTTATGTTTTAGTTTCGCATGAAACTACATTTAGAAGGTAAATTTAATTCAATTGAATAAACTAGATGTTTTTTTGAGAAAAATATCAGTCTGAGTTATATTTTTTGTATCTCAACATGCGATTATCCACGAATGTTTTTATAGACTGTTTAGATAGACAAACCACAATCATAACTATAGTTGTCAAATGCGATTTTGATGATGGATAACAATGCCAATGCTCACCTTTCTCTGCTCACTGCTCGTACTGTACATGCTGGTTAATTGTATAATTCGCATATTGTACCAATTAAAAACTGAATGAAATCTTCTAAACTTTGATAGAATGTAGACTAAATTCATATGACGTCATTAGTCACATGATAACGGCAGCCACGTGTTTCTAGCCAATCATTTCAAAAACTCGCATGATGTCATATTCGCAATAAATACAATAATTTATTTTAGCTCATCAGATCATACACTTCGTTGTTGCCAAATTACGTTTTTTTACAGAATATTTTTAAAAGTAATATTTGTCATTTTATTTAAAAATACATATATAAAACAAGATTTTTTTTTAAATTTTAATTTTTTGTTGCAGTTTCTTTTTATAACAGTTGAACATTTTTACCCAATTATGAAATTTGAAATTTTATCTAAGTTTTACGAAAATACAATTAAAAGTGCAGTTTTGAATTCGATGTAGAACACGTGTTTGCCTGTATCATGTGAATTGCAGGAATTTAGTCCTTTACATTTTTTGTTTATGATAGAATTATATATTTTTAGTGCAAAAATAAGGCTCTGCATAAAATGAAATTATTCATTCTAAACTAAACCAAAAACCGTTATTGGAAAACTGGAACGGAGCTGATATATTTTTTAGTTGAACTGGAAGGAAAAAAATTACGGTTCGAAGTCTTGGTTTCGTAGGCATAGTCATGAATTCTTAACCGCTGAGTTGGGTATTTGAGTCTTGATATTAATGAAGATCAAACCGTGTGATACATGATAAATTTGTCGTTGTTCAACTTCCTTAATGGACTAAATTTATGTGGCGTCACGACCACGTGATTCCGTCTGCAGGTGAATATGGCATCGTTTGCTTACTACTATTGCGTACGATTATTTTGCTCTTTAAGATTTACATTTTACTTCCTAAAATGTCTTATTTTGCTAAAATTGTTGCTTGATCAGTTAAAGAAAGGATAATTGGAAAAAAAAATCATTTTTTAATATGATAAAAAATCTAAGTGCTTTGATTGCATGATGAAGCGTGAGGATTACATACTATCTTCACAGTGATTATGTGTTTGACCACTCTTTTCAATAACCTAATGGAAAAAGTGCGCTACAAATGTATTGCATAATAATGTAATCATCAAAATTTTTAGCGAAAGGCAAAAAAATGTCTGTAAAAACTTCCTGTTAACAATGAATTTGATATGCATAATGAGTAATAAATTACTTATCTCCATTTTATTATTCATTATTTAGTGTTTATTTTCTGTACAAGAACTCAAGGAGGGAATTTAAGAGTTACTTTTTTAATTGACCTCATTTTGGGGGGTATATTTTTTGTTCTGCAATGTATTTTTGTTTTTATACATAGGAAACATTTTTTCCACTTAACAAGCGCCTAGCATTACGAGTTAGCTTCTGAAACGAATCATGTTTCTTCAGCGAGGGGCAACATTCTGCATATATATGAAGGAGCTTCATGGAATATTGAATAATTAATAAAGGGTGTTTTTTTGTGAGAGGTATAGAACTTTAAATTGCAATAAAACAAACGATGTATTATTCGATTGACATGATTTTTTTTTATTCGAAAGATAATCTTGTGGCATTACATTTTAAAAATGATTTCTGGCATAGGACTGCCACGGCTGGCTCGGATGTAGTCCAATCTGGACGTCCAATTTTCGATTACTTTTTCGAACATTTGTGGCCGTATATCGGCAATAACACGGCTAATGTTGTCTTCCAAATGGTCAAGCGTTTGTGGCTTATCCGCATAGACCAATGACTTTACATAGCCCCACAGAAAGTAGTCTAGCGGTGTTAAATCACAAGATCTTGGAGGCCAATTCAGTGGTCCAAAACGTGAAATTAGGCGGTCACCAAACGTGTCTTTCAATAAATCGATTGTGGCACGAGCTGTGTGACATGTTGCGCCGTCTTGTTGGAACCACAGCTCCTGGACATCATGCTTGTTCAATTCAGGAATGAAAAAGTTAGTAATCATGGCTCTATACTGATCACTATTGACTGTAACGTTGTGACCTTCATCGTTTTTGAAGAAGGATTCCACCAGCCTATAAAGCGCACCAAACAGTCAGTTTTTCTGGATGTAACGGTGTTTCGACATGCACTTGTGGATTAGCTTCACTCCAAATTTGGCATTTTTGTTTGTTGACGTAGCCATTCAACCAGAAGTGCGCTTCATCGCTAAACAAAATTCGCTTATGAAAATCGACCATTATTTTCGAAATAAAATTGCACAATTTGAAAGCGTTGTTCAGGCGTGAGTCGGGGTCGGTAGTGGTTTATCCAACCATGGCAGGCATGTTCGATCCCAGTACCACTAAAGCGATGCACGTTAAACCAAACGTCCTCCCCGTTGGTGTGGTGTGGGAGTTAGGAGAGGGGGTGCCAAGGTGTCGTCCACGTCACTTGACCATGGTTCAAAATTACGTGGTCCGTAAAGCCCTCGTGTAGCTGAACAGTGCGACGTTAATATTAACTCATTCTCATTCTCAGGCGTGAGTCTATTTATGATGAATTGCCAAACCAAACTGAGAATAAATCACTCTACAGCTGTTAAATCGGTCGCCATCTTGGAAAGTAATGCCAACTTAAACTTCTATACCTGGAAAAAAAAAAAACACTCTGTATATTAGTTTGAATTACGTTAAATATGGAATCCAAATTTCAATAATGACGCCAAATTGAAGGAATTAAACTCTTTTTTACCCGAATTTTGTAAATAAATTTTTTTAAAAAAATGGGATTAGGATAAATTTTATTAGTTTCGTTGACTTGATTTTGTTTGAGTACTTGAACTTAAAAAATTTAAAATGGTACACCGAGAAAAAAATGTATTTTTTATCATTAAAATTGCGCTTAGATTTATTTTCCTTTGCAATTTAGTAAGCTCGTTTAGTTAAATACACTTAGCAAGAATAGCAAGATATAAGTAATAAAACTGCATATACCTAAACTACATTCTTCTTTTTAGTGATAGTTTTAATCAATCAGCATGTGAGTGTATGTGATTGTAAGAAAAGAAAAACAATTAAAAATATTTTTGTTAAAATTAATTGCGCCTATAAAAGGTATTTTAATTTATTTATGTGTTTTAGGTTTTATGCACACTAAGTGTGTATATTTGTTGTTCATTTAGGAACCAACAGATAATATTAAATTAGAACACTTCTCGATTATTTTGATCAAGTAGTTTCCAAGTAAAATACAGCGGGCAAATAAATAAATCAATAGATAAACACGAGTCATTAATTCTCTCATTAGAAATATTAGAAAACTGTTACGCGTAGCTATTTATTGAATTTTTTAATGAAATTGCCGAGATCATTCCAAATTGTGCAGATAAACTTTCAGTAATAATGTTTTCTACAAATCAATAGCAATGTTTCTAAGGCTGTGTGTGAAAATGAATTTTATTAATTACCTATTCTTAATAGAGTTCTAGTAATGTAATCACTACACATATTATTATGATAAGGTTGTTAATAAAAATATATATAAAGTAGGATCCCGATTTACCAAATCTCTATTTAACGAATTTTCCTTTTCCCCAGATGGAAATTAGGGCAAAAAAACTCTATTTAACGACTAATAGACCCCATTATCGAACAACAGCCGAAAACACTTTTCATTAGTTTTGGATTAGAAAAAAATTGAGTTTCTTTTCAAATGACATATCTTTTTTGTCCGTAACAGAAAATAACTTATCATGTAAGCAGCAAATTTTGACGACAAATACACTTTACAGGTGCAGATGAGTCAGCAGTGTAACCTATCATGCGAGCTCTGAATAGGACAAGAAATTCCATTCTGAAACTCCTATCTAAACAATTACATTTCTGACTCTTTACATTGTTTGAAAACTGGAAAAATGTATATGATTCAGCAGTATTTTCTTTTATGCGTAAAGTCTAAAAAGAATTCTTTCAAATGATTAATCAAAAAGATAGTCAAACACTTATTAGTCTATATTTTAAAAATTTTTTTAACTGGGGCTTAAAACACTGCTGGACAATTGCTAAGGACGGATCACAAATTGCTATGTAGCATAACATTAAGCGAGACATGAGGCCTAGTAGGATAAAATATAGTTGCCACACAGTTCAGACAATAGAATAAAGAAAATTTATTGTTCTGGAAAGTACAAAAGCTGTGAAACATCTGAAAGAAAAAAAAAATGTTCATTTGATCTGCGTACGGAGAAATGGAACAATGCATCTAAAAGTCAGCAGGCAGCTTAAAGAAAGGTATCAGTACGGGATATGTCCACCGTGGAGTGTGATGCAACATTCCACACGTCGTACCATACTTTGCACAACATTATCCAGCAGATGTTGAGGCAATTTATCCCATTCCTCTGTGAGTGCACGGATGAGAGTGTTCTTGTTTGTCGGAGGATAGTTTCGACCAGCAACTTGCCTCCCCAAAGCATCCCACACATTTTCAATGGGGTTTAGATCTGGTGAATGCGCTGGCCATACGAGACGTTGAATACCCTCGCTGTCTAGACAATCCTGAACAGCGAGTGTTCGATGGAATGTTGCGTTGTCGTCCATAAAAACAAATTTACCACCGACAACACCACAGAAAACACGAACATGAGGAAGTAGAACTTCATCAATGTATCGTTGGCCCGTCATAGTCCCATTCGCAACCACATGTAGGCGCGTGCGGCCATTGATCATGATGCCGACCCACACCATGATACTGCATGTCGAATATCGGTTCTTTCCTGGATATTTTCTGGACGATAAGCAGTACCAGTCTCGCGGCAGATCAGTTGGCGTCTACAATCCGATGACAGACTGAACCTACTCTCATCTGAGAATAGTACGCATGCCCAGTCCTGTTCAGTCCAATTGTGATGCTCACGACACCATTGCAAACGGGCAGTACGGTGCTGTCTGGTCAATGGGACACACACAACAGGTGTGCGTGCGTATAGTCCTCCTCCTTTCAAACGTCTGGCAACAGTTTTTCGGGAGATCTGCTTTCCTGAGGCAGCAAGAAACTGATTTGCCACCTGCTGAGCAGTGGTGCGCCTGTTCCTTTTTGCAGATAGGACGATATATCATTCTTCTGCAGGCGTCGTACTTCTAACACGACCTCTCCCGTTCCGTCTACTACACATTCCAGTAGTTTTAAATGACTCCCACAGCCGTGAAACAACGCTGTGAGCGATGTCGAACTCCCTGGCAACATCTGTTATTTTTTGCCCTTCTTCGATCTTTCCAATAATTCGGCCATGCATAAAATCATCTATGTGATGTCGGAAAGACATGCCAAAAATTTTACGTTCGTCTATTAAATCTTTCCTGTAAAACTTTGACTTGAAATAACAACTGTTCACACGCGTCAAAACCTTTAAAGCTCTTATGAACGCTATCGCGTGATGAACAGACGTGGAAAAAAAAATTGCATACTCATACTTCTTCTTACTAATATCCCGCACTTATTCTAATTTTCCACATTTTGCTTCCTTTCATTTTGTGGTTGCTATGGATGATAGTGTTATCCGTCCTTAGCAATTTTCCAGCAGTGTAGTTCGCTGAGAGTATTTTTAGCAGATGAATAAAATGTGAGCAATTTTTAATTATGGATTTTTTTTTGTGTAGTTCCTTTGAACTTCCAAAAGCTAAGTCCAAAAAATGTGTATCTTTATGAACCGTGATATTACGAATAACCCCGAATTAGTGAATAAAATGTTCGGTCTCAACGAATTTCTTAAATTGGGATCTGACTGTATATAATTCTTTTAACTTATGTTTCTTCTTTACGTCAAAGCGACTTAATATAAGATATTTTCAGTTATGAAAATGTACCCCAAAAAAAGTAAGATTCATTTTTTCACATGAATTTTAGAATGAAAGGAAAAAAATCGTAGTATAGAAGTAATTCCATATTTGTTGAGGCATTTTCTGTACCATTACATCAATTAGTTGAAGGCATGGTAGATAAAACCTATCCTGATCACGAAGCAAGTTTTTGGCGGCTTATTTACAGTCATCATCTAACAGATGCTCTACCTTTTGTTTCTGAAGATGTTTTTATGCTTAGGGAATAGATGAGACTCACATAAATATATATTATTACAGATCATTGTAAGAATAAAACAAAAAAATCACCACATAGTTTAATTTATCATCTAGAAAGGTGATCAATTGAAGTTGCCATGTCCATTTTTCTTGTGTTCTACTGTGAATTTCCAGAGTACCCATTACTCTTAACCCTTCTTAGGCTTAAACGTTGATAAAAAATATCCTGCTCTGTACCGTATTGATAGAACTTTCAGATACTTTAACTTAGGCTACACATAATAGAAGAAGGAGATGGTTGGGGACTAGTTTTTAATTGAAATCTTCAAGGTCTATACACACATGGTCAACTGTCAAATCCTACTGTGAATCTCTCAAACACCACATTGTCCTTCTCTTTAGCTGAAAACTAAAATGGTATTATTTAAGTTGCGATCTCCACATGTGGCTAGTGTACTAAAAGTGGAGCTTTTTTTATTTAAATCCGGCACTCCCTTTTCATACAAGTTTATTTCCGCGTGAAAAAAAGAATCATCTTCTCTTTTCGCAATAGAGGAGTGGTCACATGTAGCAAGTTAACTGCCACAAAGTTGCCTTGTGGGGAACTGGCCAACACTTTGCTTGAATTGCTTACATAATTACAAAAAATTGAATATCTTGTTTTCCTTTCTGTATTAAGACCATCAACATGGAATTTCGAAGTTGAAGGCCATACCGTCACACTTCATTGTTATAACTTCAGTATTGTATACTGCTGTAATTTCACCACAGGTTTCAGAGCCCAGCATTAATTTATACCAGTGATTCTCAATCACTGTGCCAAGGTACTTTTGTGTGTTGTAATATTTTTTAAATGTGCTGCAATTTTTTTCTTGCATTATTAATTACACAATGAAAAAAATGAAATCCGGAACCACAAATCCTTCGCTCGTTTTAAAGAAATAAACTAAGGGTATCCTAGGTATATTTAACTTATTCTTTCATTGATGGAAGTAAATAATAAAAAAATGTTCGGGTTCATAATTCATTTGTGATAATGGATACATCTGTATATGAATTAAATTTGAATAAAGAGGAAAAATTTATTTCAATCTGTAACAATCATTATTTAATTTCAAAGCATCCGAAAGAGTCAAATTAAATCATTTTGGATTTAAAATAGAGACGATCATCTCATAAAGGCAAAAAAGTCTTAAAATATTGTTACAATTTTTTACCTCTTATTTGAGTCAAATCAGATTTTTCACATTAACGTATGTAAAAATGAAAAAAAAAAGGTAGACTTTTAAATGTAGTTGACGAAAGTAGGAATGACAGTATCATATGTACGTCCAAATATAAGCGAAAGTATCAAAAATCATAGAGCTCAAAATCGCATTAAAAGTATTCTTACGTACATTCAGGAACATTGGAAATAGCGATCCAAGAAGAAAACATCGGATTGAAATGAAATTTAATACACATAATGACACAGATGAGAGATTCACTTGATCTCAAAAATAAGACAATTAAACGAATACAGAGTGTGCAACGAGACAAATACTGGGCAATTTCAATAACGCATTGGACCACCTCCACCTGCAATACATGCCGCCACACGATCCGGCATTGAGTTGATTAGACACCTTATTTTGTCCTTTGGCAGATGGGCCCACAAATCTTGAACAGCCAACTCTAAATTATGTGCAGAGTGACACGATGACATCTGCCGTTTTAGCTGATCCCACACGTGCTCTAATGGGGAAAAATCGGGGGAGCGGGCTGGCCATGGAAGAGTCTGAAATGACGTAGGAAGTCTTGAGCAACTCTTTCTGTATGCGGACGAGCATTATCTTGCTGGAAAATTGCCCCTGGGGGACCATTTAGGAAAGGTCCTACATGGGGTCGAAGAATATCATTAACGTAACGTTGGCCCGTTAAGGTTCCACGCATCACAATTAAAGGGAACCGGCTGTCATAGGCTATGCCCCCCCAGACCATTACACCAGCTGTGCGGGCAGTGTGACGTAGAACAGTGAGGGGGAATTGTACCGCTCACCAAAGCACCTTCACACCCGTACACGGATATCATCTCTCCTCAAAACAAACCGGGATTCATCACTGAACACAACCTTTTGCCAATCTGTGACATTCCACATTGATCTGGCTTGGCACCACTGTAGACGCAGTTGTCGATGTTCCGGTGTTAAAGGGAGTGCACGGAAAGGGCGCTTGAATTTAAAATTTGCTTCTGCAAGGTGCCTGGAAATCGTTTGTGGAACAATTGCTACGCCTACGTCTACTCGTATCATTGAGCGAGTCACTGTAGGGTCCACAAGTGCTTGCCGCAAGATCCTTCGATCATATCTCCTCGTGGTCTTCCTGGTTGCTCCAGACTCGGTTTTCCGCGCGTGAGTACCTTCTCCTGTCCACTGCTCCCAACAATTTCTAACGGCACACACTGAACGATCGACCTTGCCAGCAACACGGTGCGTCGACCAACCTGCAGTTTTCATCTCGATGATCAGGCCTCTCTTCTTCTAGCACGTTTACCTGGCATGTTTCGCTTACCAAAGTCTTCCTACAATCGGCGCGTAATCGTCCCGTTTTGAATCTTCGAATTTGCGCTGGATTATATTGCACCCTCTTCCTGATTGTAGCGCCAACTCGGCGAGTATGAGTATGCGTATTGGCGCAAAACTTGGATCATTTGCATATCAAATTACGCTGTACTTATTTGCAAAGTTTCGAGATTGTACTTAGCTTCCTTGTTGGGTCGCTATTTTCAATATGCCTGAGTGTATTTTTAAACTTTATTTTATTGTTAGTGTGCTGCCAAATTTGTGAGTTATTTAAAGTGTATCACAACAAGAAAAAAGTTGAGAAACAATGCTTTATACCAGTGTTTCTCAAACTGTGGGGCGCGCCCCCCTTGGGGGCGTCATAACCCGACGAGGGGGCGCGAGCCTCTCGAAAAGTTGAAAAAAAATTCTTTTAGAAATTATATTAACTTACTGAAAGTAAACAAACAAATACATTCTGACATAATAAAAAATAAAATACTCATTTACAATATAATACACTTATAAATGTATGAGTAGTGCACTTTCTTTTTTTTAATTAACTTAACAATACAAAGTTAAGGACAAGTTTAATAATTACCAGTGACTCTATGGATCTGTCATATATAAAACTAAATGCCAACATTAACACTTATCTTGATAATTTTTACGGTTTATAATTAATCTCTTAAATGGCGATTAAAAATTCGCTCTTCAATGCCCTTGTTTAGCACGCAGGTAAGCGTATGTGGTGTATTGAGGGGTTGGGTGGTAGATAAGGAATAAATAATCAAATCCTCTGATATAAACGAATCCTTCGCAAACACTGTCAATGTCATTTCATTGCTTTCTAAAGCCTTCGGAATAATTTTATGGATACGAGTTCACAGAAAAGATATAACTTCAAAAAGACGTATATATACGTCTAAGGGCAATAAACGTAGTGACTGAGTGATACGTTTATATACGTTGGGGGTTTACGAGGTTTAATTCGTATTGTATGTTTAATGTCGTAGTATTATTGAATTTAATACTCCGCTTTCGCATGGAGGGGGGCGCGATGCAAATTATGATTGAATATTGGGTCGCAAACATTGGAAGTTTGAGAAGCACTGTTTTATCCCCTAAAAAAGGAATTCCTGCTCTCACTTCCGTCTGAGACTATTCATTCAGCCCACCACTTAAAAAAGGGTTTCAAATGCGTACCCTTGTTTTATTCTAAGGGGAATAAATGGCACGTGAAATTCGACGTATTATGAAATATTATTGGTATTTATGCATAACCATGTCACCCCAAACTTGGATGTTATAAAATAAGGAACGTTATTTTATAATATGTGTTCGCAAAATTCTTACAAAATTTTTGAAGAGAAGAATAGACTAAATTCATACGACTTCATAGTCACATGATAACTTAGTCATATGTTTCCAGTCAATTATTTAATGTGCTTCACTGTTGCTAAATTTTGCTTTTTATAGAAACATTCTTTTAAAAAATACATGTTTGTCAACGATATAAAAATCCCCATTGTTAAAAAAATTCACTTAATTTTAAAGTTTTCGTATAATGCAAGTTTCTTTCTTTTTAAATTTTGAAAACTGAAGAATTCTAACTCTTGAACTCTTTACCCAACCTTCAAATTTTAAATGTTATTTAAACTTTATAAGTGTATCACCTGGTATATATTTGTCAATTTTTAATCAATGTGAAACACGTGATTGTCGTTATCATGTGACCCTCATGAATTTAGTTCATTGCAATAATTTTGGCACAATGAATACTGTATAATTTATATTGCAGGCACGCTTGGAGAGAGATATTTAAGTTATATGATAGAAAATTGTAGAAATGAATAAGGATTTTTAATGCTCTTCTACTCAAATTAACATAAAATGTAAAAACTTTAAAAAATCATACATGCAAATCAGTGATATTATTGTAAGATAATTTTGAAAAAAAAACTGACATCTGACATTCAGTTGAAAAATGTCTAACATAATTAAACGAAGAGTTAATTTTCTTAGTATTCCCATGTATGTTATTCGTATATAAATAGTGGCTTTTCATTAGATTAATTTGATTTAATGATGAGATATAACAAGTTCTAAATTATCCAGGAAATGTACTTTGATTCGATGATATCAATTTACGAATACTATTATAATAATTGCGAAATATTTTTCCTAGTTATAATAGTAATCATTATTTATTAAGAATATTTTAATTATCTTTTGGTTTAATCATCACGGACCTGTATTTATTTTTACATGATAAAATAAAATATAATATTACTTTTTCGAATTCTTATTTATTATTTAATCAAATAGAGTATTTTTAAATTCTTATAATTACTTAATCCAATATAGTGTTTTTAAATTATTTTAATTACTTAATCAAATGTAGTATTTTTAAATTCTTATAATTACTTAATAAAATATAATATCGAAGTAATTAAGCAAAATTTAACATGGATTATAATTGAAAGACCTTAAAAAAATTTAATTCGTATACTGTTCACATATCATATATCATTACTGTTTGTTTTTATTGAGCCGACAACAAGTTTCAAAATTTTAAGAAAACTTTTATGTTGTTTCGTAGATTAAGCTACTGTAGAATTGGAGACTCATATAAAAGGACTACAAATCTCACTAGTTATGACAAAACTTTATTCCATAAACTGAATATTTCCTTTCCTTATAGAATTGCCATCGAAATTTCCAGTATTTTCCATAACTATAATTACAGTTAACTTTTATAAATGTAATTACAATTAATGATAATTAAATCACGAGAGAAAAAAGAATTGCAATTAATAAAAACAAGCACGGGACACCAAAATTAAAGTCAATACAAAAAAAAACCCCAAAGAAGTTATTATTTTTGGCAAGTCGTCGGCAGCAGGTCGCATGAGTCCGAGCAGTAGATCGTGTCCATGGCAACCGAAGTGAACTATTTATTTTTGCTAACAATATATTTTTTAGGTTGGAATAGAACATGGCTAATGGCGAAGTAAAATAAAAAAATAAATTATTACAAAACAATAATAAATATATTTTGATATGACCTATTATAAGGAAATATTTGCTTACATTAAAAATGTTAAATACATAGTAATAATTATAAAAACAATTTTTGAACTTTTCTTTAAATTTCAACAAGAACAACAAACACGGACATTTAATAACATTTTTCTAATAAAGTTCATTATTTAAAGATATTTTACGATGTCAGCAAAATAGAAGTTATTATAATTTTCAATCAATATTTTATTCATAAATTTATACTTATATTAAGCAAAAAGGATAAAAAAAATTATCTATGAAAGCGTCAAACCCACAATCAAATGGAACAGTTCATGGAAAAACTCTTCGAAATCTGATTGGTAACTAGTTTAAACACCCGTACCATAATCAGTGTAAATATTAAGGAACAACTTTGAGGATATTTTCATATCATGTCTTATATTTTTTGAATCATGAACATCAATAACTAAATTCAGGTAAAGCAAATATTACTATGATTATAAATTTCCTCGAATTTTTCTATCAACAGCTAATTTTGGGATATTTCAAAATATTCAAAAAGTTATGTAAAGATTTGTTATGTTCATAAACTTTAAATATAATCTTAAGGTATTTCTCCTTTCTAGTAATTAAAGGGTGCAATCAAGACAATGCCGTAATGTATGTGCATTAAAAAACAAAATATAAATATTTAGCATATTATTCATTCAAGATTTTGAATAAGCGTTTACTAATTGCTATCTACCGTTTTCATAAATTTATGATATTTAGATGAATTTGAATTATGCAGAATACGATAATAACTCAATTGAAGAAGTGCTTCAGTTATTTAGTGTTTCTAAATGATTCTTTTACATTATTCAAGAACCTATTTTATATTTCAGAAATTTGAATCACCAAACTTAAGCCTAGTATATCAAGTCTTCACGATAAAGCTCAAATATATTATATTTATGAGAAATACATTTAAAAAAATTTAATTGGTTCATCATTTTAATAAAATGCTGCAAAAATATTTTTTTAAAGTTTTGATATTTGCTCAGAAAAATCTTCTGACTTGTTTAATTGCATTATTTGTAAAATTCTTGTTTGTTATGAACACAATTTTATATTTTAAACTTTTAATTGAAAATACGCAATAGATGTAATGATGGTTTTCGGTTTCCTATTTCATATTCGTTCTTAGAAAAAAAAATTCTTTCAGTGGTTTGTGTGAAATGTCTACTTGGAATCAATTCTTGTTTTGAAATAATATTGTGAAGTGTGTTTTTTGTACTAAGGAAACTAATCGCATTTATATTAATTGATTAATAGCTTTTTTTTAAAGAAGTGAATGAGGAAACTTTTCTCAAGTATATATATATATATATATATATATATATATATATATATATATATATATATATATATATATATATATATATATATAAAATGAAAATGCTTACTAAACACTCCTCACCCATCAAATCATTCAAAAGAATTTTTTTCCTTCAATACCAAAGAGAAAATGCAATATATTTCCAGAAATTATTAATCATCTTTTCTCGTTTTTCTATTATTCCTTGAAGTGATGGAGTAAAATATATTCTCATCGAGCTGAAAGAAATACGACAAAAAAAGTTGAATAAACCCATCTTCCATAAAACCTTCCTCTTACATTATGGTATCATTTACATCAACACTTCTTGAAGAACTGAACCAGTTGCAATCAGAACAGAGTGGTTGTAATATATAAACTCACGAAAACTATTTAGGAAACTCAGCAAAATGAACAGACAAATCAGATAAAAAGAAAGAAAAAAGTTCCATTAATGGACAAGGAGAAAAACGCAAATTAATTTTGAGTGTACGTGGATTCATCTGAGTGCTTTTAAGCATCCGAATGGGGGAAAAACACTTCGATTTTTATTTTTAAAGAATGTTACGTGCATTGTGTTTCACCATGATAAAGAAAATATATATTAGTTGGAATTCATTAAATTATGGCAATTCAATGATAATGTGTAATTTGAGATAAGATCAAATGATTTACTAATTCACACTTAAATTTGAATACAAAAAATAACAGTTCGCATTAAACCTCTATAGTATCCGTTTTAAACTGTGGTCCCGTGACCCCATGGGGGCCGTAGTATTAAATTTTGTATATAATTTTATGACATTCTCATAGGGTCACTGGTAATTATTAAACTTGTTCTAAACTTAGCACTGTTAAATTAATTATGAAACACATTGAGCAGTACTGATACATTTATAAGTGTATTGTATCAATGTAAATCTTTTTTTTATAATGTCAGAATGCATTATTTATCATCTGATGACTTTTCAGAACAATGCAATGCTGTTACTATTTCTGTAGCAAATATCTTCCAGTTCATGTTTATAAGAAAGTGTTCAAAATGAGTTAAACACTCTGAGAGAAAAATGGAGAGTAAAAATAGCTGTATTCAGAATCGCATAGAACTTTTGAAAAGAATGTAATTTAAATGTTCAGTAATTTGTGTGTGTTTTACATGAAAAAATGAACATTTATACAAATTTAGAGTACAAATTTGGAGTAAATTTAGAAAGAGTTTAGAGAGTATTATTATTCATTAATTGGACAAGTTAATATATTATTAGCTAAAAAATAAAATGACCAATTTCTGGACATCATTACTGGACTTAAATTTCTACAACCAATTCTGCAAAAACTACTTAAAATATTTTTGCTGCATTTGTTTTGCCTAATAGACTAGAAGTATTTCCCATACTGAGTAGTTCATTTAGTTTTAATTTTTATTGATAATTTATGTTTCAGATCCAATAATTTTGTTTTCTTATTCTTACGCTATTTCCATGAGCTTCAGTTTTTCACCCATTTATTGCGAGTGGCAATCCAAGCCAAATTTTTAGTCGATAATTGGAACATTCCTTCTAGTAGCACACTCAATAATGTGCTTAATAACTTAGTTAATTGTCGTTTGGTGTATCCTATAAACTTCTAAATTGTTCTTCGGGAAGTGTTTTTTTTTTCTTTTTGAGCTTTCAGAGCAAAAGAAGGTATTTCTCTCGTGTGATTGATGTCCTTCCTCTTTTTTTAAGCTAATCATTTACAAGTTTGATTAGAGAAGTTTTCTTTCTTCTTACCTTGGCCACATAAACAACAATTAGCAACAATTTTGCTAGGGGTTTTTTTTGTTGTTGTTTTCTTATCAGTACTTTTTCCCCCAATCACTAAACAATTTGGAATTATTTAATGGTTATTTTAAGTTGGAAAGGTTGTAATTTATGTTTTTTATTTTTTTTTACTAACTTAGCACTGGAGTTCTTAGTTCTTCTTAAATTGGTATATATCAAAAATATATATGAAGTTTTAATTAATCTGATATTTCTTCGATTTGTCTTTTACAATTTTGTAAATTTCAATCACTTTTTAGTAAAGTTATATTTCACTTTATTTAAGTATTAAACATTGTAATCGTTACAAATATTTTTTGTTTTATCTACCTCGACTGTACATATTTAGAATTTGTTAAAGAAGATTCAACGAAACGAAAATATATGTTTTCATGTTATACAACATCCTCTTGAGGACACTTCATAGCACGTATATTTAATATTATTCATTAAAAGACAACTTTATTCTCTTTTATTTCGATGTTTTATACTTATTTTCACAAGTTCCTTCCCTTAAAAGAATGATAAAGAGTTTACATTACTCACCGGCATGTTTTATATTTATTTTAATGCATTACTACGGCTTCATTATTTCATCGTAACTTGTTTGATAGGTAGAAAATCATTATTTCTATTCATCAAATAAGTTAAGATGCAAATAAACTGATATTGAAACTGAAAATAGTGTTTACGGAATATAATACCAAATCGCTTTTCTAATATTCCAAAAAAATTTACGTTGTCTCCTTCTCAGAATATGCAAACATAAATGTCTGAAATCTATTAAGATTTCCAAGAAAAATTAAATGCAATCATATTGAAGGATAAATATTGATATTAATAAAATATTGCTTTAAGGTGAATCTCAGATGTGTTGAATCTCAGTTCTAATTAAAAAATATGTATTAACATTGCATTGGTAAGGTTTTGTATGCTGGTAAAATTAATCATTTTCTAACACACTGAATAACATTTATTCTAATTACTTTCTGAAGTTAGTTAATTCTAATAAATTTAGAACTTCATGTGTTTTTGAACATAATATACAGAGCGAATTTCCTTCTGACTACGATGACTATTTAAATGACAGCCCTAAATTAAGAAATAGATTAAAATTTTATATATTCTCGCAAATAATTTTGATTAAATTTAATTTAAAGTTTGCATTGTAATTATGTATTAAAGCAATTACTTATTTTTTGGGGGCATATAAAGTTCGATTAAACCACATTTTGATGCCATTTAACATTTAAAATCTCATATTCTGATGGCTAAATAAAATGAACAATATTTTATAAACTCAGATCTCTATTAATTTTAGAAATGTTTTTCTTTCGATAAAATAAGCTAAGGTAGTTAAAATTTGAAAAAAAGTTTTAAAATTGAAAAATAAATATTGCAACGCAGCAAGATCTGCATCAAAACACTCAGTAACTTTACGTTTATCATAGCGCCATTTTGCCGATATAACAGAAAATTCCATTTTAATTCCTTTATTTGCGAGTGGATACTGCTATGCCACATTTGAAAATACTTTGTGGTATTATTTCAATTCTCTTATTTAAATTTCACTAAAAAAGTCTTAATTTTGCTATGCTATAAGTATATCATAAATGTTCAGTCAACAATAAAAGGGATAATTAAGTTCAAGTTTAGCAGATCAGTAATAAATAACTTAGAAGTGTGTTTATCCATATTTTAAGAAAACAGAGGGGAGCAATTTTAAGAAAAAAAGGCCGATAATTATTTCAATGGATGGTACCTAAAAATAACGTGAATTTTTCAAAAATTCTAGTTCTGCCTCTGTAAAGAGGTCTGAGCTATATACAGGCAAAATATTATTATAATAAAATAATTTTTTACAAAAGGAGAACATTTTGAAAAAAAATATAAGATTATTCTAAGTTAATTTTTTGCAAAAATATTGTATGAAAATAACTTTTTTGTCAAAATGTCCTTAAAACCATTTTATGCATGTATTCTATCCTGAAGGACACTAAATATCATAAAAAATATCCATTTAGGTTTTTTTTTTTTTCAAAATCACGGTTCCAAACGTAATCGGATACCTTAAATGGCTTTATTTTGTAAACATTATTTTTATATACTTAATTTTTCTTGAAATATTTATGTGAGATTAATAACTCAAGTTTATTTGAAATATAAATAGATATAAATAAAAAAATTTAAAAATCTAAAGTAATTATGTTATTTTTTGTAAGAGGCAATATATATATATATATATATATATATCTTACGTATTGGTCGAGTGTTAGTAGGTTTTAATTAAAAACATCTTCAGTGGACGTTCATCTTTTTTTTTGAAGCACACATACATACACATTTATTTTTTATTTTGAAGCACTTAGGACAAAATTGCGGTACATTTTCACGTTGATGAGACAACCGGACAGGAGACAAGCAGCAGTAACATCTTGGAGGGCACCACACAAAGGCACAGAAAGCTGCAGTTATTTATATCCTTACATGATGAAGGAAAGCAGACAAAAAAGAGCGATTACACCAGATTTTTTGTTTTATACCAACAGTGCAAGCGCGTGATGATTACGTAATTGTAGTTCTGATTGGATAGAATTGGCGGGACAGGGATTTCGAACTAGCCGATTACGATTAAGATTACAACGTTAATTGTAAACCATAAAGTTAAATTAATTTTAAATATTAGTACAGAGTTAATAAAAAGGATATTAGAAGGAGTTATTACATATATATATATATATATATATATATATATATATATATATATATATATATATATATATATATATATATATACATTAAAACCCTTCCAATTAACCTAATAATTAGATAAATTAAAGTTTGGATTATTCAATAATACGACGAAAAATCGCTAGATATTTAATTTTATTAATACACTACTCGGCGCCCTCCCACTTCGCTGGGTATTTTATAATGCTGTATGATATATATATATATATATATATATATATATATATATGTGTGTGTGTGTGTGTGTGTGTGTGTGTGTGTGTGTGTGTGTGTGTGTGTGTGTGTGTGTGTGTGTGTGTGTGTGTGTGTGTGTGTGTGTGTGTGTGTGTGTGTGTGTGTGTGTGTGTGTGTGTGTGTGTGTGTGTGTGTGTGTGTGTGTGTGTGTGTGTGTGTGTGTGTGTGTGTGTGTGTGTGTGTGTGTGTGTGTGTGTGTGTGTGTAGACTTGTTCTATAAGTGTCCTAGCATTAAACGTTTAATTATATTCAAAAACATTCTCATAACTTTCTTAGCGTCATTTTCATTTTCAGAACTTTCAGAACCTCATTTTCATTATCATAACCTCTTGAATAATAATCTCTAAAATTGAAGTACCTTTCAGGCACCCGTAACAACCTTCCTTAACATGTATTTCCGTAAAGCCCATTTTTAGTGGATTTCTTCTTAATAAAATAAATATGATTGCCAAATTTAAAGTTCAAAAACGGAATATGTTTTTCTCAATAAACCCTGTAGCCCCTCTTTGACAATTGTTTTCCGAAAGACCCATTCTTAGCGGATTTCAATTTAAATGAAAAGGAGCCTTAAAAAAAGGGAAATTTTCTTTCATCAAAACATCCCAATAACTCCCCGTTTCTCGTATAGGAGTCTATTTCCGTAAAATCCATTCTTAATGGATCTCTTTTCAACCACAGATATATGCTTATCAATTTTCAAGTATATGGATCTAACAGTTAATAAAAATGATTCTTTTTTTTTCTAAAACTCTACTTACCCCCTCACAATCACCACTGGGAACCAACCCTTTCTTGGAAGCCTCTACATCCTGAAAGGAACATACATGTCAATTTTCATGTTGGTATGTGTAAGACTTCCTAAAAAGGAATGTTTGTCTGTAACAACACTTAAACCTCCAAACTCTTAAGGTTAAATTTTTGTAGAACACCGTTAGTAGAGGACATGAAATTAATACCAAATTTTGTCTGTGCGTACAATTGTTCAAGGGCGGAAATTAATACGCCCCTTAAACCCTCGAAAGGCACCCTGGGTTCAATTTTCGCAAACCCATTTTTGTAGCGCATTTCTACTTCAGGAAAGAAACATACAGAATTTCAAGTTTGTAGGTTTAATAGGTAAAAAATAGAAATAATTATCTATAATGCCCCTTAAACCACAACAAATCTCCTTGGAGTTCAATTTTCATAAATATTTTTAAGCGAATCTCTATACCATGAAAGGAACATGCCTGCCAAATTTCAAGTCTGTAAGTTCAATAGCTTCTGATACATCGTGATAAGTGACTGAGATTTCTTCTTTATATATACATATAAATTCCTTATGAAAAAATACAGTATGTGTGTGTGAATTAACTGAAAAAGTAATCCCACAGAAAATGACGAATTTTAAACTATATATATTATTCTCTGCTGAAATGTTCCACAATAATAACATGTTCATAAGAGAACTGGAAATACCAACATTTGATATATCTCACTTCTAAAATAACATTAATTCTAAAAGTATTCTTTATGCACTTTCTAAGCTTCGATTCCATTTCACAAATTATTAACATAAATTATTCAAGTCACATAATAAATGAAATTTGTAAGCAGAAAATGTTCTTGTCAATAGTTAACTATATATATATATATATATATATATATATATATATATATATATATATATATATATATAAAAGGAAATGTTTCTTCTGCTCCATTTACTCAAGTTTCTTAGTTTGAAAGGTCAGGGGGTAGTACGATTCAAAGATCTCGGTTTAATTATCTGATGCAAAGAGTTCTCTCAAAATCTCAGATGCTCAACTGATTTACTCGTATTGAAATTACAAGTGATGATAAGCACCACTACCCAATCCCTGATTTCACCATAATTATGGTAGCTTCCGTTGATAAAGTATGCTGTATCTTAGAAGGGAAAGAATTGATAAGAATGCTCTTGGATTTCCGTTCCCATAGTTTTGAAGATATGAGAAATTTAGTATGCTGAGATGTCATGTAACTCGTTTGGTGTTAGCCAAAGTTTTGAATATTTAAGATTCCTTTCAAATCAATAGAAACAACATGACAACATAGATACGTTTTAAAAACAATTGTGTTTCACACACAAACACACACACACACACACACATATACATATATATATATATATATATATATATATATATATATATATATATATATATAAATATATATAAATATATATATAAATATATATATATATATATATATATATATATATATATATATATATATATATATATATATATATATACTGGTGTGCAAAAATTAAGGACGAGACGGTTTTTTCAAAATAACTTTGTACAAAAGCTTTCCAAATCAACACATTTCATACCGTACGATCCCCAATAGGTAAGGACATGTGTAATGTAAGCAACACTTACTAAAAGAGAAATCAGAGGGATAAAAAGAAGCTTGATTGAAAAAGTAGCATGGAGCGCAATGCGACTGAAGGCCGAAAAATCCCTGTGATGGGTGTCCAGCAAGAAACATCCGGTCTTTAGTAGGGGATATGATCTCTCCTGACTGCTAGGCAGGTTTTACAGCGTCTGCCCATGCTGAGAATGAGGGTGTCAATGAGTTGTTGAGGCATTGTTGCCCATTCGTCTTGCAGCGCCAATCGAAGCTCCCGAATCGTTACTGGTGGTAAGGTACGAGCTGAAAAGCGTCTGCCTAGAAAATCGAATACATGCTCGATGGGATTGAGATCCAGAGATCGTGCCGGCCAATCCATACGTTCAATATCCTCACTCTCTAAGAGCTGTTCTGCAGCTACTGTGCGATGACATGGTGCATTGTCGTCCATGAAAAGGAACTGCAGACCCATAGCGCCTCTAAAAGGACGCACATATGGAAGAAGAATCTCGTTACAATAACGGGTCCCGTTGACTGAACCTGCGTCGAAGATGTGAAGGTCTGTACGACTACCAAGCATGATGCCTCCCCAAACGAGAACACCGCGACCTCCATACCTGTCCCTTTCAATGATGTTCGAGGGATGATTGCGGCTTCCCCGCTCTCTCCAGATGAGTATGCAATGAGAATCACTACTCAAACTGAATCTGCTCTCATGTGTAAAGAGTACACGTCCCCATTCATTGTCTCTCCAATTCCGGTGATCCCGGCACCACACAGAACGCCTTCTCCAATGGGCAGGCGTTAAAGGTACACACCGTACAGGGCGTCGTGCAAACAGACCACCACTGTGCAGTCTTCTGGCCACGGTAAAACGCGATATCGGTCGTCCAGTCGCCTGTGTCGTGTGTCTAGCGATTTCTTTCGCTGTTTGCCGCCTGTTTCTTCTGGCCTGTAAGACAATGTACCGGTCATCTGCGGGTGTGGTTCCTCGTGGGCGACCACTACTGAACCCCCGGATAGCTGTTCCTGTAGTTTGAAATTGTCTCCAAAGTCGTGAAACGATGCTGTGATCAATTCCGAACTCTGCAGCCACACTTGTCACACTGCGGCCTTCCTCCAACTTCCCAATGATTCAACCTCGGGTAAAAGCATCCAGATGTCGTCTAACAGATTGATTATTCGCCATTTCTCGCTGATGCAGCAACTTGGTGTGATTTTAACTGCTATACGGCGTGCAATCTCTTTGCCAGAAATACTGATCTTACACCGACAACATGCTTTATACAACTCAGACACTCCCCCATTACGTCTACCTGCATATCTGCACATGTGCAACCGTACAGCACCTTACTTAATCTCCTGATAGGTCTTTCTGTCCGCTGTGCCTCTTCGTTCAGCTGATATGCTAATTTTTTGACTTTGTCCTTAATTTGTGCACACCAGTGTATATTTATAAATATATTTATAAATATATATATATATAAAATATATATATATATATATATATATATATATATATATATATAAAATATATATATATATATATATAAATATATATATATAAATATATAAATATATATATATATATATATATATATATATATATATATATATATATATATATATATATATATATATATATATATATGTGTGTGGGGAGACAACAAGGGGTCCAAGACGTTTGTCTTTCTTCTATTTTATTTTAAAAAACTTAACAAAAATTTATTAAAAAGGTAGATAAGTTTGAAAATGATATGCAGAAGGTTACGCCTGCTCGCGCACCTCTCGCGTTCTCTCTGCTGTTTCTCTTCAAAGTTCACAGTCTCATCGTTTCAGTTTTTGTTTCACTTAGCTGCGCCTGCGCGCGAAGACTGCTTGGCTTTGGCTGCTACAATCGGCCAGCCTGACTGTACGCTGTCCACAGCGATACGTCCTTTTTTTCCTTTTTCATCGAGACCAGAGGAGAATCTGAAACATACAAAAAAGACGGAACAGACAAGGACTATACGACAAATACATAGAGATTTAACATATCATAATTTTTCTGAACTAGACAGTTTCTCCATCATGTGAAGGCACCTCTTCGACATCCGGAAGGTTCCACAGGAAAACACATTGTGTTTCACAGGCATAAGAACGTCTTTTTTAACAAGTTGATCTTTGGTTGAACGCATCGATATTTTCCTCTCTAGAGTTCTGGACGTCTGTTCAAAACGATTTCTCTTTTTCCTCCGTTTCCACTGCCAGGGCTCAAAGATTTTCCGGAGCAACACAAACCGACGATGTTTACTCTTCATAGGTGAAGGGGTAGGAGATCGGGAGATAAATTCCACGGAACTCGTTTTCATGGCACCATTGACTTTCTTACACAATACTATATCAGAACATTTTTCTCTTATAATACTCAATTTTAACTTAGTACTCTTAATTTTATTACATTTATAATCCTTAATTAGAGAATTCGAATCATTTCTAGTATTAAAGTTTTTAACATGTGGCAAATCATAACTAGAGTTTTCTATCACATTTGAAACAGAAACATTTGAAAAAGAAACAACACCAGAATCTGCACTCAAAGAGGATCCACTTTCACTCAATAAAACATCGCTCTTTGCGTGGCCTAGTTTCTTTATTTCAGCATATACACTGGGATGTATAATAAATTCTTCGGTCAAGGTCGGTGATATTGCCGTTCGAACACTTAGACCGGGAGAGTGTTGATTAAGAGAAAGATTTATCGGTTTAACTTCTACCATACGCTGTTCGCCAAAACATGAACTTAATGTTATTATTTCTTCGGAAGGTGTTTGCACTCTAATTAGTGAGGAATTTAAAACTGGGATCTGGCAACCTGAATCGATCAAGGCTGTTACGGGCTGATTTTCCACAAAAATGTTTACATATTGAAATTGTTCGAACCCATCGCTATTTTGTTTTTCGCTCTCGACTTTCAAAGTATTCACGTTTATTCTATTATGGATGTGGCTGTTAGATTCTTTAGGTTTAAAACGCTTCTCGCAATCTCTTGCGTAATGAGATGAATCACCGCATATAAAGCAATTTTTATTTTCTCTTTCAAGATATTGGGGATAGTTCTCTTTAATCTTTGGATTAAAGTTTTGCGATCTATTTTTAAAGGGGTCTTGAGTATATCCATAAGTAATAGGAATTTCTTTATGTGATCCGCTTCTAGATGAAATATAAATATCGCACTCTTTAGCTGAATCAATAGGCCTAAACCAATCCTCTGCTTCTCGAATGCCAATATGAGTTGCAGTTTCCTTATTTAAAGTTTCAAATAATTTATCAGAAATTATAAGATCACATAAAGATTCAAAGGAATTAACTTTTCTTAACGAACAATAATATTGGAAGTTTGCCGTCAATCTTGCAGCAAATTGGATGTATGTCTCGCCTGATGATTTTACAGCATTTTTAAATGAGTTTAAACACTCGCGAGGGGTTAATTGGAATTCTCTGAGTACTATAGATTTTAGTTTTCCATAGTCATTTAATTCCTCTTCTTTAATATACAGTAAACGTTATGAGCTCTTTCGCCCAGAAGATTTATTAAAATTTCAGATTTATATTCGTCATTTATTTTCTTGGTTAAAAATGCGCGTTCTAATGATTGGAAGAACAGATTAAAATTTTCAGATCTGGTGGGAACTGGAAGAGATAAAGTTCTAATACTTTTATCATATTTTCTATGTTAGTTTCGAACTGTTTTCTTCGACTTTAGCTGCAGGATTTAAACTTAATGCTTTATTTTTAGCCGTTTGAAGTTCGACTTCTTTTTCTAATTTTGCTAACTGAAGTTTCGCGAGCTCAATTTTCTGTTTTTCTAAAGTTACCTCTCTTTCGTTTCGCGATACTCTCTCATCTATACAGTTTTGAATTAAAGTTTTAACGAAATCTGCATCACTTTCAAATGTACTACTGTTCTCAATTTTAGTCTTTAGTTTAGCTATGGTGTCCGTACTCTCCACAGTACCGTCTAGATCCTCAACAACTCTTATGAGATCCTCTTTAAGAGCGTTTTTATACATTTTAGAAAAATATGGAAAGATCCTACCTTTTTTTTTCTCTAGCTCCCTTGTTGCTCGCACGTACGATGTATCCAATAATTGAAGAAAAACTTCGATTCCACTGTGATTTCACCTCTTCGCAGGTAATATAGTTCAAATTGTTCGAATTGACACCTCTTCGCAGGTGTTTGTGGTATTTCCAACCTCTACACAGGCGGAATTTTCGACGATACTTCCAACCTCTACACAGGCGGAATATTTAGGGTTCGATGAAAAATATAAACTCTACACAGGTTATTTTATTCAACAGTTCCAACCTCTACACAGGCGGAATTTTCATGCTGAGTTCAAACCTCTACACAGGTTGAACGAAGTTTTCGAAAAATGGCGGCGCGTCTCCTCCACGGACGGCTTTTGTTCACGTTCCAAACTTTGATCAAAATCGAAATTTTTTCAATCCCGGCCTCTACACAGGCGGAGTATTCATGCTGAGTTCAAACCTCTACACAGGTTGAACGAAGTTTCCCAAAAATGGCGGAGCGTCTTTTCACGGACGCTTTTGTTCATTGTCCAGACTTTGGTTCAAAATCGAAATTTTATCGATCGCGGCCGAGCCCCCATAATTTGTGGGAGACAACAAGGGGTCCAAGACGTTTGTCTTTCTTCTATTTTATTTTAAAACTTAACAAAAATTAATTAAAAAGGTAGATAAGTTTGACAATGATATGCAGAAGGTAACGCCTGCTCGCGCACCTCTCGCGTTCTCTCTGCTGTTTCTCTTCAAAGTTCACAGTCTCATCGTTTCAGTTTTTGTTTCACTTAGCTGCGCCTGCGCGCGAAGACTGCTTGGCTTTGGCTGCCACATATATATCCTTATGCATAAAAATCTGTGCGTGTGTTTGTGACTGAACTGCTCCTAAATGACTTGCGATGTTGATTACATTTTTTGTGGGGGTTAAAGTGGATTCAAGAACGGTGTAGATCAGGGGTGGTGAACCTTTTTGGATAAACGTGCCATTTTTTCTTTAAGAAATGATTAAGGAGGTATAGGCGTGCCGTCAAATAATTTTGACTTGTGATCACTGAGAAAATAATAAAACTAATACTAACATCTTAAAATTCTTTAATTACAAGAAAAAAAACATTTTGCACAGTATAGTAAGAGTTTTTTTATTCATACGTGCAACTGAAATTAAAGTAACATTATTGTAAATTATGTTGTGATATATAAGATGACAACAAACTTTTTTTAGGGTAGCAAGATGTTACTTTTACCAGAATGCAAGCTGAATTAGAGCCATCTTCCAAACGGTTTCTAAGTGAGTCTTTAATGTTATTCATCTCTGAAAATAATGACTCGTAAGCATAGGTGGATAAAAATATGGTTAAAATAGCATGAACCAGTTTTTTCAAACAGCTAACTGTATCTGAAATCAAATTCCATGTTTCCAAAATTTCATTGGCCCTAGTATTTTAACTTATATATTGCTTGTTAATCTTTCTATTTTAATCAATTCCAACTGTTTCTTTTTTTCAACAAATTTTTGAATCCATATTGAACTAGACTTGAAATTATTCAGATTTGTACTTCAATTATTTTTTAATTTGCAACAAATAGAATTGGGACAACTTTAGTTTATTAAATGAAGTCACATCAAGGTACAAAAATAAACTTGAGCGTTTCCGATAATTATTTTAACTGAGAAAATCTCGCTGAAAACTGTGACCGATCACTCACGTTTCTCGTAATACTTCATATTGAACATTGCTATTTTGAATTAAATTGCTAACCGTTTTGATCGGTGACGTGCCCAAAATATTGTGTCGTGTGCCATCAATGGCACGCGTGCCAATGGTTCACCATCCCTGGTTTAGAATCACAATTCTATCAGATATAGCAATCAGTTAAGAAGATATTATTTAAAACCAGTTTTAATTAGCAGTTTTTGGCACCAAATTTGATTTGTCTGCATTGTTGTAACACTGTTATTGTTACAACAATGACAAAAGTTTGCGTTGAAAATCAGTTTTCAGCCAAAATGGAATTTCATGAAGTTACTCTATTGACTGTATTAAATAACTTTGTTTAAAGAATAAATTCTTTTAGCATGTGATTAGCTTCACACACAAAGATATTTTTAAAATTTCAATTTCTACAATTTTCTAATTTTTTTTCTAATTTAGATTTCTTAAAAAAGATAAAGCTATTTTTCCAGCAGATGGGTACATTTTTTAACCTTTTCTAACGCTGCCAAGTTAATTTGAAACAAAATATTGTAAAACTTCAAAAAAATTTTGGAATTTTTTTATAATTAAAATTTCTGCCATTTATATTCATAAATTATTTTTAAAAAAGATGTATTTTTTCCGTCGGGGAGCTGTAAAAATACATTGGAAAAATTGGAAAAATCACCAGATGCCAGTAATAGTTAATGATGGGAAAGCTACTTCAGAAGACACGAGCTTGAGCGCTCATAGCGCATGTGCGGGAAAACAACTTACGGAACAAAAGATTTTTCTGTCAGATAAAGATGTTTTCTTTTGGAATATTTTTTTTCTTTTATAATGTTTGTAAGTAATGAATTTCACAGTAATTTTCCAAATCCAATTTATTAGTTTGAATTTTAAGAAAGTATTCATTGTTTCATGTATAAAATAATTATAATACGATCTTATATTTAATAATACATTGCAACTGATATTTTTCTTTTAGAGAAATAATTTACTGAAATAATCTTCTGGAAAATGCTGCCCTGTTTTTATTAAAAAAAAGAGTAGTATTTCCTTTCATATCTTTTTTTTATACAAGGAATGTAAGCAAATTCTTAGGCTTTTCCCCCATAGTTCTTTTTCGACAATTACATATATTTAATCGAGAAATCAAACATCCAGATAAAAGCAGTCGTTTCATTGCTAATGGTAGACATTTTTTTATTCATTATTCAACGAAAATTTATATAAATTAATAATTTCTTGAAGAATTAAATTTATATCGCGTTTAATTATTTATTGCTAAATTATTTATTTAATAATAAATTTGTACATTGTGTGTTTTCTTGAAAACAAAACTCGATTAGCTTTGTTAATTTTTAATCGAAAATAGAAATTAAAAAAATATTTTATACCTCGGTGAAAAAAGGGGATTTTATACTTGAAAAAACCCATGCAACTCTTGGAAAACTAATCTGTCTAAAAAAGAGAAGAAATGAAAGAAATTTCTAAAAAGAGGATTTTAATGACATAAATATAGAAAGCACTCACATCGCTCAGTAACACACACACAGAGAAATACCGGTGTCCAGAGAGAAAGGGAAAATTTTCATGGAGATAAAATTGTACCCACGGGAATAGCCCTTGCAACGCCGAGCTAAGTGGCCAAAAAAACAGACCCGTCCGACAGGACAAAGATGTGGAAGAAACTTCGAAAAAGAGTATTTTAATGACATTAATATAGAAATCACAGAAGTGCTGACACTGAAAGAGAATTTCCCTAGGCATAAAGCTGTACACTTGAAGAAGCCCGTACAACGCCGGCCATCCAGCTAGTATTTATATATATATATATATATATATATATATATATATATATATATATACATATATACATATATATATCTATACATATATACATATACATATATATATACATATATATATATATATATGTATGTATGTATGTATATATATACATATATATATATATATGTATGTATGTATATATATATAAATATATATATATATATATCATGCATTGGAGTAATTTCTAAGGAATGGCAATAAAAGTGCAACGTGCAGCCATTTATCAGATCATATCATTCCAATGTTCAGTAAAATAGTGCGTGCTTCAAGCCATGACAGAGACGAGTCCGATTTTAGCGCCGATTAGGAACCAGTGCGTCGTTCGTCCACGTGTTTTCAGTAAATCCGCTGAAGTAGAAGTCAAAGTCCTTATGTAGGATGTGGTTTGATATTTTCTAGCAGGAAGTTTACCCCAGCTGACACATGAAGAGCTAAGTATTCATCATATATATATATAATATGTCGGGTCTGAAAGTTTAACTTAAACATTCATCGAGTAATAAATAAATAAATATAACGAACTTTTTACTACCACGTAGGGATTTGGGGGTGAATTGGACTATTTAAAGTAGAGCAAGCACTGACTTAGATAAGAGAAGAGAGGCTGGAGACTCCTTGTTGCGGTTATGTATTTTGTTCCGTCCGATTAGGCACGAAGGAGCCGCCATGTTGGAATGGTGTTACATGAGCTATAATAAAGTATTAATATCTGAAAAGAACGTCTTCCTTCATTTACCATCAGGTCTGGTATATAAATCATTACGGTGAATGGTATAATTTCTTGTAATTAATAGATTATTGATGATTTGGCCAAGAATGGAAGTGCATGCGGAGGATATTGGATTGGTGAGGAATCGCTTATATAGTATAAGGAAACCTATTAAGTAGCATTCAACATTTACTGAAAATCATACACACATATAAAAGTACTGGGCAACACTTAGCGTTTCGACACCGTATAAAACAGGCAAGATACAAACACGGGCAACAGCTAATTACATCATGAAGAAGACAAAAGGCAAAAAAAAAGTTTTTCCAGTATGTTTGGGCTATATATTTATATGAAGCAGCAACAGAAAGTCTTGGAATCTACGTGACTTCTGAGGACGGAAACTATGACTGGTGGAAAGATATTGATCGATAGATTCCGATGTAATTTTACTTTAAAAATTCAAGCTGTAAACGTTCATGAGGTACGGTTTACAATTGTCCCGTCATGCAAGTAAATTAGAGAATTATTTACGCGCGAGTCCTGAAAGTCGGGACCATAATGTTAAAAAGTTGCTTAGAGAAATTACAGGGAATTATTACACATATATAAAAGTGGGAAAGTGTTAACATATTTTTACAGTACCTCTTTGGAATAGAAATAACTGCACCTTAATTTATATAAATATACTTAATTAATCACAAAGATATAATAATCTTGTAGACAAACTAAACAATTACAATGAGTTTTAGAATTATTGTTTTAATCATAATTATCTTGCTTACCTTAATTTTGCTCATGCTTATAAAGACAATATAAATAACAAGTTATAATTAGTTTTGTTTTAATACTCTATTTTTAAAATATTTATCCATTTTTCTTTGTTCCACTTCATCCCTTTTTATTAAAAAAATATTTGAATGTTTTAAAATAGATTCATATTTCTCATATAGATGAATTCATTACTACAAAGCGTAACCTGTTATTATTACGATTCAATTTCAGGTTCACATGCGTCCTCCATTTGATAATTTGCTTCTCTATTTTATTTTTACTTTTGGAAAATTTAGGTATGATTTCTAAATTTCCCATTTTCCATTAATTTTTGATCTTTATTTTTCTAATTTCCTCTTTGCCTCTTTTTATATAAAATATTTACAAATTTGTTACATTTATCTACTACCATTGTTTCTGAAGGTACGCCTAAATTTTAGGCCCGACTGATATTCAATATTTTTATTTTTTTTATTCATAATTTTTCTTCAAACATTGCGAAAGAATGTTCTACTGAAATGAAAAGGTTGGGATTTTCTAAATCTCGCTCAACCCGACATCTCAGCCCTTAATTTGAGACAACTATAATTAACATGACAATATTCTGCTTTAGTTCAATTGACTTCTTATTCTTATAATAGTTCTCATGTCCCAAGTTTTAATTTTCAAAATTTTACCTCCGACGTATTCGTTGGGTATTTTAACTAATAAACCATCGTGCTTAGCTATTTGTCACTCATATTATTATTACTATTAAAATATATTACTTTTTCAAACTAGGTGAAGTATAATAATACATTGACAAAACACACTCACTCTTTTGGCTTCTGAAACGTGTGTCGCGATTATTATGAAATATTTCAGTTATAATCATCATCTTAAATTTCCAGTATTCAACTAATAACCTTAGGTTTTATAAGTAAAGGCTTTTAAATAACTAAATATGTTTTGTAAGCAATGACATTTTGTATCGTTACAGAACAATTTATTCTAAATGATTGGATGAGTGAAAAGAATGAATGTGATAGGGAATCACAGCGTTCCTCTTTTTTTCACACCAAATCAGGCGTGGGAAGGGGTCTAAATATTAAAAGTGAGAGAGTCAGATCATTCATTTAAATTTATACCCAGTTTAACTCCTAATCATTCGGTCAAATTTAAATTTTTTATTTACGTGATTTCCTGCTCAATCCTTCTCAGTCTTATTTCAAATTTATACTCAGGTGGTTTACCACATAATCTTTGCATCAGTGTTAACAATATCTCATATGATTGAACAAACAAAGGCATATTTTAGAATTGTCCATGTACACACTCGTGAAATAAACTCAAAACTTGTTCGTTTCAAACGCAAGTAATACGTTTATTTCGCGTCAGCATACTTTTATAGCCGGTCATACGCAGTTCCAATGCGGCCGGAGCATCAATTATTCAAGTCTTATCTACTGATACGCTGGTAAAAATGGTAAGCTGTCATTGATAATACCAGAGGTTATGGTTCGAAAAAGTCATATAGCACGCAGTATTCGTTAGTGGTCAAGGTCACGGAATCGAGTGTTGTGAGTTCCTCACTTGTACCAACCACCAAAGACCAGCGGTTTAGAGGATGCCAATGCAAGTTATATCTGTCGAAACTCAAAAGTTTTCCTGTTGGTGGTGTGTGATAGTCAGGAGAAGGAGTGCAAGCTTAGGTGTAGTCTTGTTACTTGATCATGGTTCAGAATTAAGAGAACCGTCGTCAATAGCCCTTGAGCAGCTTTACAGTGGGACGTTAATATAAGACTCACTTACTCACTCACTCACTAGGGATTCAAGCGAAGGTTGAACAAAAATAATTTGTAGAATATGCATTTTAGTTCAATTGACTATTATATGAATAAAAAAAGTTGAGAAAATAATTACAGTATTTCATTTAGAGCAGAGATACTCAAACTTTTTTTTCTACTGGGCCGCATACAAATGTTTCTACTTCATGCGGGCCGCATATAAATTATGGATATTTCCCCTGGGCTACAATATGAGGATTAATGGAAGTGTGGGTAGGAATGCTTTAAGGTATCCGACTACGTTCGGAACCGTGATTTTTAAAAAAACGCATAAATAGATAATTTTCATGATATTTAGAGTCACTTAGATTAGAATACATCTATAAAATTGTTTTAAGGACATTTTGACAAAAAATTATTTAATTAAAATATTTCGGCAAAAAATTAACTTAGAATAATATTTTTTTCAAAATGTTTCCTTTTGTGATAAATGCTTCCATTATAATAATATGTTGTTTGTATATAGCTCAGACCTCTGTGTTCAGAAATTCAACTAGAATTTTTGAAATATATAACTTAGAAGCGGGTTAATCCATGTTTTACGACATCAGAGGAGAGAAATTTGAAGAAAAAAAACACTGATAATTATTTCAAATGGCTGTAAATCTGAACATAATGTGAATTGTTCAAAAATCATAGTTCAGCCTCTGTACAGAGGTTTGAGCTATACGCAGGCAAAATATTGTTATAATAGAAGCCTTTTTCACAAAAGGAGAACATTTTTAAAAAAGGTTATTCTAAATTAATTTTTTACCAAAATATTGTATTTAAATAATTTTTTTGCCAAAATGGTCTTAAAACAATTTTATACATGTATTTTAATCTAAGTGACACTAAATATCATGAAAATTATCTATTTATATACACCTTTTTAAAATCACAGTTCCGAACGAAGTTGGATACCTTAAGATCAAGATAAGATAAAAATAACTTTAAAATGTGGAAAATTAACCAAAATGTTAAACTCCTATTTTGTTTATTTTTCTAATTATGATTGTTTTATTTGTTTTTTCTTTTTGTCACTGAATGTTTCTAAATTGGGAGCGCTTAAGAATCATTCCTTCACAATTCTTGCATTAGTAAATAGTTTCTATATTATTACCAATAAAATAACAAATTTCATAGGGTGCATTTGTTACCGCTGTGACATTACCACTAACAAAACACTTTTTTGCAGTTGTGAAGAGTATTCAAAAAAGCCTACTTATAATCCCCTGATAGAGATCTTCGAGGAAAAGTGCCATTGAACACAATTCATTTTTATTGCTATTTTTAAATATGGTAACAAATGAAATAATTACTGGTCCATGCTTGTTTTTCACTACAAAATTGTCAACTTCCAAATCATTTTGAAACATCCTATTTTCCTCGAATATTTTTCGCTTGCAAGATACTAAAGATAGTTAAAAAATAGTTCCACTCATAAAATGGTTGCTATTCCACAATTTTCCATTAACACTTATCAGAAAAATAAATCAATTCGCACCAATATGACATCGACAGCAAAACGCGGAATTGATATATTTGATTTCTTAACAAAGAATGTCGAACCAATTTTTCATAAAGAAATGAATTTCTCAAAACAATGGGCAATCACCGGGCAACTTAAAAAGGCCCGACGGGCCGCAGGTTGAATATCGCTGAGTAAAGGTTCGTAACACTAATACATTGTTAAGATGTGTCTCAGGGGTGTTAAATTTCTCTCGAGATCTGAAAATATAAACCATTTTCAAACAGGTTTCTTCAAACAGGTTTTTCTTTTAAATTTAAATTAAATGATTCGAATCTTTTACACATTATTTATAAAAGAATGGGGCTTCATAAATTGTAAAATGTTAAAAATATAATAATAATTTTAAAATTCATAAGCATATGAAAATTCTATCATAAATATTAGGAATTTTTTGAATTGCGCACGCTATTTTCTAAAATAGAAGCCTCTGATGTATAAAATTTTATAGAATTATAAAATGCATCATACTCTTTAAACACTGCTTAATTTAAGTATTATATATCTTTTGTATTTCAAAATATTTGTAAAATATTGCAATTTTTTAAATATTTTTTAAAAATATATTTTTTATTTATTAAAATATGAAAGTTATTATATTAATATAAAAGTAGCTGCAGTGTAAAATGAATACATTTATCTTTATAAATGAACTTATAGCTAGTAATTAAAGCCAATATTTTAGAAAATAGCATGCATGACGTAATACTTAATAAATATTTCTTATAGAAAGTTTCTTATTTTCAAATGCTTATAATTTTTAAAATTATGATTATATTTTAAACATTTTATACTTTTCTAAAGAGCCATTCCTTTATAAATAATATGTAAATGATTCGAATCATTTAATTTAAATTGAAAAAGAATTATACCTGTTTGAAAATTGTTTATATTTTCAGACCTCTAGAGAAATTTAAAACCCCTGAGACCTCTTAATCAAACTTTGTTTTGCGTTACATAGAATTAGTTCTACATTTATCTCAACACGTGAAGAAATCACTAGTAATCTGTAAAATTTTCAATTTCTTATGTCTTTGTAATAATTGATTTTTTTATTCCCCATAATAATTTCAATAAATTTCTCTACTTTATAGGAATTGCAAAAATGTGTAAGTGAAAGTGAAAATCTAGAAAAGACTACTATCACCATTGAACTTTTTTATTATTAAATTCAAGGGGTTTAATGATTAAATAACATTCGGAGAAACTTCGCTTTGAAGTTCTGGTTCAAATATTATTCTTTCTTGAACTCATATTTACTTTTAAAAAGCTATTAATTATCTTTACTGAACTCAAATAAATGTGAAGTTTGATAAAGGAAAATATTGTTCCGAAGAAAATCTCATAAAGTATGTTTTCCTCATTCATAATCACGATTTTTTCTTAAAAAAGAAATATATTTTCTTAATGAGTAGATAAGAATGATAAGAGGCATTTTAATATCATACTTTAAGAACTGTTAGAATAGTTAAAATACAGAGAATATATATAATTGTAAAGGGAATTCATATTTAAAGTGGTAATATCATTTGAAGAATTGTCTTGAACGTGGTATCCCTTATTTTATCAAAGTAGGTTAAAAAATTGCGTATTTCGAATCCACATGTTGAATCTACAGTTTAGAGATAAAATGTACAAAAAGTTGTGTAAAAGTGTATTTATTTTAAACTATTGAATTAGATCATAAAAAAATATGAACATAAAAACAGAAAAACATAAATGAAAACACATAAACAAAAACAGTCCGGGTAGCACAGCTAAATAGTCGGAAAAAAAACACACCCGCGGAAATCGCGGTTTGTTGCAAATTTTGCTACATCTATTTACCCCGTGAAAATTGCGGGATGTGCATACATAAGGTTATATCGTGACTGAGAGGAAAAACTAAAGATTTTTTTTCAAATGATCATAATGATCTAAATAGCTACAGTTGTGAAAGAATTTTTTTTAGAAATCAAATATTTAACGTGGGGATTTCCTGTTCTTTTCTAAACTTCGATAAATACCTTCTTGAAGTTAAAAGAATCTATGTGAGCAATTATAACAGTATTATATAATTACTATTATAAGATATTGATTGGCTAATCCATTCACACATTATTAACATCTAAGTTGATAACAACACCAAAGCTACTGGCAATGAACTTCGAAATTTTGAACCACCATCAAATAATGATGAACTTCTGAACTGGAAGCCTTTTCTCCAAAATTTCCTCAAAATGCCATCTTGAGCGTGGCCCTTGCTACTCGAAGAATTTTTAGCGGCAGCTAAAA
Organism: Trichonephila clavipes; assembly: GCA_019973935.1. Classification (NCBI taxonomy): domain Eukaryota; kingdom Metazoa; phylum Arthropoda; class Arachnida; order Araneae; family Nephilidae; genus Trichonephila; species Trichonephila clavipes. The sequence goes on from BMAU01018426.1 coordinate 1,753,177, forward strand.
AGTAACAAAGCCCGCCAAAAGTTCATAATCATGACTCATTTTTACGACCGTTTTTTTTTTTTGGCTGCAGCAACAAATGCTGATGCTCAATGTCATTTAAATTGTTGTACACTATACAGTAGTTTACACACACACACGCAATAGATGAGCGTACTACATCTTTAGCGTTTTTCAAACCCTTTCAACAGTCCCTTGGTGTGCCATGATTTACTTACAGGGTGATTTATAAAAAAGTAAACATGTTCAATGTACTATAAATCAAGATAAATGTAAGATATTCTATGCTACTTGTAACCGAATTTTCATTACTTAAAGTTTTGTTAGAAACACATTACTACAGAGTATTATTAGATTATTTAAAGTCTTGTTGACGACAGTCATAAAGGTTCTTTGTGTGAACCTTTAGTCACGCAACACACACTGAGCCGGCAATCTATTTCCGTCCAAACGAGTGTTAAGGTATCTGAATCAAATTCATTGATAGAGGTTTTAATGCACTGTTTCTGCTTTGCTACTCGTAAATCAACAGGAAGGGGAGAGACAAATACCTTGTTCTTTATGTACCTCCCCCTAAAAAATCATAAAGTGTTCAGGCAAGGCTTCTAGGTGGCCGTACGGTAAGTGGCCTGGTGTAGTCCTCAACTCGTCCAATCCATTGGTGAGGAATATGTTCATTGAGGTAATATTGGACATTGATCGGCCAGTGTGATGGTCCACCATCCAATTGAAGTTGTCAAAGTCGTCCTGCAACTGAAGCATCACCCAAATAGTTAGCCAAAAAAGTGGCTCTCGTGACGTTTTGCTAAATTCTAGAAGACAAAAAGCCTTTCTATTGAAAATTTTATCATTTTGACTTACTAATCACATACACGCATATTATTACCAACGTGACTTCTGTCACGGTCCAGACAAAAATTTTAAGAGTACAAATATCTAACTGTTTGTTGAAGTGGAGCTTGAATTTGATCACTATTGATTCATAGAAAGATGCTTATTGAAAAGTGTATACTTTTTTATGAATAATCCTGTATACGAGTTCCGTAAAATAAATTATTCTAGTTGGTCTCCTTGTTGATTTTTTCAACCTTCATGACTGTCCCACTGAAATGCTAATTTATCTAATACGCTCTTCTTTTTTGCTTATTAGTGTATAGCCTCGTATATTCATCTTCATGTTATAACTAAGGTTTTCTTACTATTTTTTTTATTAAAATCTTTGAAAATGTTGCAGTTTAATAGCAGAATTGATTAATAATCATCATAATATGAATTTATGTGTAAAAGTCTAGTAAATCAATTTATAGGCATAACAGATTAAATTAATTATAAAGAAATGTATTATAAAATCAGGAAAATATATGAAAAGGCAAATTTAGAAACCTCGTCAGTTCTTTTTTTCATACGTTTATATTTAGCTGTACTTATTTAATATCAAAAGTTAATAAGCAGTTTATTTTGGATACCGAGGCTACTAATCACACACACAAAAATGTTACAAAAAATTACGTTTTATTTACAAATTGTGTTTTGTAAAATTCAAAGTAATAAATTATTACCATCGATCAAATTCAAGAATTATGAAATATTCGATTCAACTTAATCCAAAAAAAGCTGAAAAGAAAATGTATTTCCTTAAAACGCATCGATACAATATTATTTATTGGGATTAAAGAAGCATAAAGGTATTGCGGGAATAAAAATACCGATTCGCGAGAAAATATAGGAGTAAAATTGGGAAGAAAATTCTTCAATATATATATAGTGTTCCGTTCGCTGAAATTAAATTTTATTTAAATATAAGTATACATTCTGTTGGGTTTTTGAAAGAGAACTTATTTTCCATATAAAACTTTAAAATGACAATTTTAGAAATTCATTGATTCTTTCTTAGAAACTGTTATTTCAGTTTTTATTTGTACTTAGTTGCTGAAAAAAAGCAAAATATACTTTTAGTTAAATTCTATTGATTGAGCCTGAAATTGTCTTGAAATAATTCAAATTGAAATCTCTGGAGGTTATGCAAAAAATAAGAGGGTATCTTTTTAAGCACTTTAATAATGAATAATATTGGATTTTTTTAAAATTTTTAGACGTTTCTTTGTTTTAAAATAAAAATTCGTGTTATATATTCTTTTGAATAGATCTTATTTCAGAGCATTCTAGTATACGTATTGGCATTATTTATTCTAAAATAAAAGAAAAAAATACAAGAACTATAATTTTTTCTAGCATTGGAGGGGGGTAATACACTCTGTACGCCGACTGGTGGACCAATATTCATCGTTCAAATTATACCACTGCTCATTGCTATTGCTCAAATTGTAAAACTGCAATTTACATATATAATGTAGTTCTAAACTGTTCAGGATTTAAGTTTTCAAATTTCTGTCTAGTTCAAACCTTTTCTAACTGTTCAGTATGTAAATTTCCAACTAATCTCTTCTTTAAAAATTTCTGTGTTTTAAACACATTTTCAGCTGTTTTTCCAAATTAGTTCTTGGCGCTTCTCATTGGTTGAATTCAAATATTTACGATCCATTTTTTATTAACTATACCTTATGTATGGTAAATTTATTACAGCTTCAAGAAAACTTTTTTATATAGAGAAATATATACACTAAGTTGATATTAAATCCAATATTAAGGAATTGTTCAACTTTATTACTTCGAAAGAAAAAACACCCAACTTGGTTGAATCTATGTTGGAGGCCAAACATCAATATTGGTAAAGATACAGGTGTAACTAATACCTGATTACTTTTTTAATATATTAAATATTTTTTTACGTAGTTGTACCATTTCCAGGCTAAATATGGTTTTTCTGCTTTCTTGAATTATAAGGTTTACTTTTACTTTGCTTCTCAAACTTATGATATTGTTAGCTTTTAATTAATGAAATGAACAACCTACTTTAAATATTGCTGAGTCTTGTCTTTTTTAGGACATATAAAACCTCATAAATTAATCAAATGAATCAAATTAAGCTCAGATTTTATAACAAACTCTTTAACTGTCGCTGGTGTATGTATACGTTACACTCACAGGTACATTAAAAGCCCTCGTGTAGCTAAACAGGGCGACGTTAATATTCAATCAATCAATCACAGGTACATTAAGGAACGTGGACGTATATATACGTCCTGCCGAAATATGATTCCTTTCTCTGTGCTACTACCACTAAAACTATTCCGAAGGCTTTGGAATGCAATAAAATGACTTTCAGAGGGTTTGCAAGGAATTTACTTATTTCAGAGAAAAATTTACTTATTTTTGTGCCTTTTCCTGTTCCCCAATATACCGCATACGCTTGCCTATGTGAAAGGCATTGGCACAAGGAACAAATTGCGTAATTTTTCATCGGCATTTAAGTAGCTAATACTAATAAAAATTCCAAGCATTTAATTCACTGCTGATTTTCCTCGTAATTTGGAACATCAGTCAAATAAATGGGACGGAACCTGATTTGATACTTTATTGTATTCATTACTGCTACTACATGTCGTTTCTGAGGCACATTCTGTTAAATGAATAAAAGAATTAACAATTTCATTTCATAATATATGGGGGAAGAATACTTTATAAAATCAATCTAAGGTTTGAAAAGAACGATGCTGCACATGACTATCGGGATTTTAATTATTCGGTTATGGTTCAATCTGGGACATAAGAAAATAATTAGATTAATAGAATAGTAAGAGAAAAATTGACAAAAAGATATGCAAGAAAATAATACAAAACATATGTTAAGTATTGTAGTAGCGTTGTCAAGGTGTCGGTTTGTTGTCATATCTGGTTTATTGAAGACATCTTCAGAATAACTTTTCATCCTATATTATGAAGCACACATCACACTCACACACACACAACAGATTAAAACACAAGTGTGGTACATTTTCACATTGAATAGACAGTGGCATGTTGGAGGACAAAAAGACAGAGCTACAGTTACTTACATTCTTACATGATGAAGGCAAGCAGACAAAGAGAGCGATTACACAAGATTTTTTTAATTTTATACCAGCAGTGCAAGCACGTGATTATTATGTAATAGTAGTTCTAATTGGATACAATGGGCGGGACAGGGATTTCGGACTTGCCGATTACGATTAAGATTACAGTGTTATTTTTTAAACCAAAGAATTAACGTTTGTTTTAATATTAGTACAAAGAGTTAATAAAATGGATACTAGAGGGAATTAATACATATATATAGTGAGTATTTTTATATAATTAGCATTTTTTTAAATATTGACTTAAGGGATACAAGGGGTGTTCATATGAAAAGGTATGAAATGTCGTAACCAAGTAACCGTTAACATATTTGCCTATACCACTATGGGACAATGTAGCGAGGACTCTAGGAATGCGAATGGATTCTCCTGCGTGAATGCGCAGCAGAGAGCAGACCACTTGCGCCGTCCAATTAACGCGGGAATACGTGTGAGGACATGATGATATTCCCATTTCAAAATGCTACGATTGAGGAGCAGTGAGGCGTTATCTAATTTCTAGTAGCGGGAGTTTTTAAACCGGCTACTATTCATCCCCGGATGGTTACCACATACGGGGAAGACAGTGTGCCTTCAGGGTCACACACTCGAAGCAGGCAAGTTCAAATGCGAACAGCTTGACCATTCACTCTAATGCCCGGACATGCTATTGTGCGATTTAAATGCATTTGGTCCCCTAAAAATATATTTGAAAGGAAACGTTAACGACGAAATAGAGGACGCTATAAAATATTGGGTACCGTCACAGACATAAAAATTCTCGGAACAAGAATTCCTTCAGTTCGTTAATCAATGGGGTCATTATGCTCAAGCTTTTGGTAAATACTTTGAATAAAATCTTCATTTAAACCCACACTGTTGTTCCGTGCCATTTCATTTAAAAACACCTTTGCATAAACAAATCATTTATATGAAAATAAATCTCTTTTAACACCAAAGTGATTCGTTTAACAATTTACGAGAATTACTTTTATTCAAATTACTCAGCTATATTTTTATATTTAATGTATAGCAAAATTACAGAGTAAAGAAAAAATGAACGAAGTGAAATTCAATAAAGTCATACTTTGCTTCGTAATGCTCTCAGATTGTTATTCTAAATTTACAACCTATGTCTTACAAATCTCTTCTTAATTTTGTGCATCTAGTGCACGATAAAACTAATTACTAATTTAGGGTACAAATAATTTTATTTACGTACTAAATAATTTTGTGAATGAATCTGGAATGTTTTATACTGGTGCAAATTGTAACAAAGATCTTTTGAAATGTTTTTAAACTCTTAACTTCCTCCGGCGTTTGTATCCGTCTCGCTCAACCGGTTATGCCCCGAACGTATATATATACGTCTTTTCGAAACCCAATACTTTTATTTGCACTGCTTTCAGTAAAACTATTACGAAGGCTTTGGAAATGACCTTGGCAGTTTTTGCTATTACTTTTTTTTTTTGGAGAAATGTTTACTTGTTTGTGTCTTTTCTCCCCTTCTCCTCAAAATACAATGCATAGGCATGTCTATGCAAAAAACGGTGACACTGTGGAGTGGATTGCGTAACTTTTAATCGGCAGTTAAGGAGTTTTAAAGCAAAAATTAGAATTAAAATTAGTATTTTTCTCATCATTTTTCTTTAAGGTTGTTCTCGCCATATGTACGAGAGCGTGAACTTGACGTGGAGCCCATTTTCGGACAGAAAAAATGCCTCAATTTTTATAAAAATTTTTGACATTGTAACTCATGCATTTGTTAATAATACAATGTTTTTTAAATTTTAAATATTTCATAAATAATTAGTTCTTCCTTTTAACATGTGAAGGGATAGCTCATTTAACATTATGGTATAGGAAAAAAAATGCAAAACACATTTTATAAAAGGAAAAATGTGTCAACTCGGATAAAAATAAGTAGTAAGATAAAATAAGTGATTCTCTACAGCCAGGGTAGGCCTTAAGGTGATCGCGATCGACCAGTCGACCCCCAAGACATTTTAGGGGGACCATCTTCACATAAAATGTTAGACGCCCATTCTAAAAGAAACACAGGTGGTTTCCAAATAATGGAAACACCCGTGAAAAAAACTGCAACCCACATTTGAGAGACGTTTTCAAGAATTTACTAGACTAGAATCAAGAGTTGCATTCATGGGTTAAACCATTTGGCAATGTTGATGTGCAAAATATAGCTAAAAATATGTTACATCTCTCGAGGAAAATGAAGCTTTTTTTTCTCCTTCAAAAGGGCTGAATTTGCAAAGAATAACTTTTGAAATCTAATACAAAAAGTAAAGTATCCCAATTTTAAAAAAGCTGCAATTCCTTTAATATCATTCTTTTGCTCTACCTATCTGTGAAAATCTGCATTTTAACGAATATAATTAAGACAACATATCATTCCCGTTTCACAGACGACCACTTAGGGTCCAGTGCAAGATTAGCAGTTAGTAATTATGTATCGAGACATTCAAGATTGTGGTTGATTATATGAAAGCGAAATCTTTTACTGAGACTATAGCTACGAGAATTAATTTCAAGGGAAAATTATTTATTTTCTGATGTATTGTGAATTGCTTGAAAATGCATCAGTTGATATTATTAAGTTTATGGGTATAATTATATTGTTTGTATATTTTGCGTTTTAACTCAAACGTAGTTTTAAAATAGTAAGTTTTTCTACTGTAGTTATGTAGGTAAGTACACATATTCTGAATTTATTACTGTTATATTACAAATATTATTGAGCTTTTTTTTTTGCTCATCACACCTACATCACAAGGTGCAACACCTTGAAAAAATTAAAAGTAGACCGTGCCATTTAAAAGTCTGCCCATCCCTGTTCTACATGATAGTGTAGCCAGAAAATAAGATTAAGGTTTGAGTACATTTATATCGCAAAAAATATTCCGAATTTGGCTCCTATTCTTTAACATTAACCGGAGATAGTTTCATGAAGCAATATTTATAAAAAAATATACTACATTTAATTCTTCTAGTTTTATAGCATGCTTCTAATGCGTTTTTCTCTTTGAATTACTTAATGAAAATAAAACATAACACACACGCAGAGATATACATAAAACTAATATATCTCAATAATCAAGAATTGTTAGATATTCCAGTAAAATATACCCAAACCTTGTATTCTAAAGCAAATTGCATTTTCTATACATAATCTGTACAATAAACACACATCACAATAAATCTATCCAACTGATTAAAGTGACAGTAACATATGAAATATTTTGGAGTCCTGTTTATGAAACGGATATTCCAATTGACAAATATAAGCCCCTTTAATATGTGTTACGGAAATTCTGATGTTGATTTAATATCGGATTTGAATTCTAATATCCTAGAATGCAAAGGCGTGGTTGATATGCTTAGCATTCTACGAGCAATTAACATTTGAACCGCTCTGAATCGTTCCTAAATTATTATTCAGCTTCATCTGTAAATGATCACGTATTCCATTGGATTTAGTTAATCAGGAGAATTGCTGTAGAGGTAGATTGTGACCATAGATAAATGCAGGTATTCAGTTTCACATCATGAGTTTTTATCATTAAGCTGAGATATAATTCACAGAGTAGATTAATTCATTTTTTTGAAACTGTAAACTCTTATTCATTTCTAAGGCTGGAATTTTTGGGGGGACAAAGGAGAATTACAGCCTTGTCAAAAATTTGGGCAAGGAGAATTTGGTTCAAAATTATGAAATGTATTACCAATAGCACTAGTACAGCTGCAAATAGGATTTTTTGCAATCCCGTGTTATATCTTCAATCTAGGGATTTCGAGATTTCATTATCCAAATCCAGGAATTTGTCATGGGAATAGAATTGGGTAGTTTATGAAAAAATAAGTAAGTATTAGCGTAGTTGAAAATACATACAAAAACAAAAAACATAATTAAAACATTGGTTTAATATTATTATTTACTGAAACAATTTTCTTTAATAAAACTTCATTCATTTGCCTTTTTCTTTGGTGGAACTAATTCTGATAAATTTTCTTGTGCAGGATTAGTTGAGCTAACGACTTTATTTTTTATGCATCGAAGATAAAAGCGTATGGAGACTTTTTTTAGATCTGCCACCAATTTTGAATATTTTATGTCAGTCAGTCAGTTTACAATTAGTTGTTTGTACGTTTTCCCACCTTAAAAATGTTGGCCAAATATCAGAAATACTTTAGGCTGAGAAGTCCTTGTAAGCCAGGGGATTTCTAAATTTAAAGAATTTAAAGCTGCAATATAAAATATCAGATATTCCTTAATAGTTTATTGGTGTTGGGTTTATAAAAAATATATATATTGACACAAAAATTTGACTGCAAAATGATTTCATATATTTGTGCTAAAATATGATTTATCAAAATAGATAAAATTATTAATCAATTATTTTATTATTGTCCTACTTTTTTTAAAATCACACTGATAAACTCCTCTTATTATCATATTATACTTACAAAACCAGTTACTCACTCGTCAAATTTAATTATAAATTGAATATTAAATGTAAAAAATTAAAATGTGTCTAGTACTCATGTGGTTTAAAATTATTCCGTTAGATTATTTCTTCAATATATTAATCAATGCGGAAAAAATAACTGCACAAAAAATTCTTCGTATTTATATTTCATATATATATATATATATATATATATATATATATATATATATATATATAAGTTCTGAGAATTATATTCTTAGATAATTTTAATGAGAAAAAATTCCAAAATATAATTTAGACAAAAATTAAATCCCTTGGTTAGTTATTTGAGTCCCAGATTTTAGGGCTTTGAAAAAACACTGGAATCCCAGGATCTGAAACTCGTGGCAGCAAACCCCAGCTTCAAAGTCGGACGCTAATAAACAATTAAACGATCAAATGTACTTTTGTTAATGATTTATGTATTATGATATAGTTAGTGCTGCAAGTAATAAACGCGTTACGTTTTCCGCGGTCTCTTTTTAATTTAAAATTTTATAACAGAACTCGAATAATTTTTAGAGCTTAATCCAAAACCTGTTGCACCTTGCCTGATTCTCTTCTTTTAATAAATGGTAGAAAAACCATTAAACGAGGGTTTCTCACACTGTGGGGCGCGCCCCGCTGGGGGCGCAACAACCCTGCGAGGGAGGTGCGAGCTTATTGGAAAAAAAAGGTTTAAAAAAATAATTTTTTGGAATGAAGTAAAACAAAATGCTTTCTAAGATAATAAAAAATGCCCATTTACACTGATGTAATTTATATATATAATATATGGTGATCAACAAAAATAAAAGATTCCACTTCAAACGCTCATTAGCCATCTTTAATACTATAACCAAATAAAAAAAGACATTTTGTCTGCTTTGATGTAATCCCACGATGAGAGATATTTTTATTACGTTTCTTTTAACCTAAAAATACTACTTTTGATTATCATATATTTGTCCTTCAAACTTACTAGTAAGTTTCACTCCGTCTCTTTTTCTTTTAGGAAAGTTGTAAATAATATTTTTATGTTACTTTTTTCCCGTGTGAATTAGTTTTATAATAAATGGATAAGCATATTAAACACTTTGAAGGATTATTTGGCAAGGATGTATTTTTATGAGTATTCTGAAACATAAAATGCATAACGAAAAATGTGCTACACAATTATTTTTTTAGAACTGACATCGATATTTTAATATTGACTAAAATACCTACTGATATGAGGTTGTAGCTCGAAAGAGCTGAGTACTCAAGTCATCCACCCAACGATATATTGAATACACGTTTAACATGGGAGCGGTTGCATGAGGTGCAGAATTAACCTAGGCTCACGAAATCGTTAGTTCTGGAAAAACTGTTTATTCGTTAACAGTAACCTTGGCAGTATCCTCCTATTAGACAGTCTTAATGGGAACTAAAATGAATTTGTCACAAATATGCCTCTTTTATGAGAGTGGCAAACGTTTTTTTTTTTTTTTTTTTTTTTTGCAATCAAGGTACTTGTTTTGATCGAGTTCCCTACGTGACCACTTTTGTTAAAAAATACTTTATATTAACATGCTACACTTTCTCCTATGAACAACTTTGTGGTTTTGATTGCTGTTTTGTACGACTTAATACGGTTTATAAATGAAAATGAGCAGAATATTAAAAAAATGAGCCTCTGTGATCTCTATTGAAGGAAGTTGAAACTGAACAAGCAATTTAAGAACCTGCTGAAATAATACATATTAATTAAAATAGCGAAAGTAAGTATGAGAAAAGCGATAGACATGAAACGTTTAAGTTGAATTGAAATTTTCAAATGCTTCCTAAAGAACTCTATGAAGAAAACTATAAAACCATAAATGTAGCACTTCGCCTTGTCAAAAAGACACAAGGAAGAAAAGTTCAAAATGCTATTTGTAGATCATCAAACGACAGCAAAACTACAATAACGGGAACAAAATATGACAGTTTTGCTGGAAAATAACATTCCTCTATTGTTAGAGAAAAGAGAGAGTGGCTGCGATTTATGTCCTTTATTAAGGTCACACACAGTTGTAACATTAGTTTTATTGGATTTTTTCTCAAATTATCAAAGAAAAAGTGAAAAGTCCTTGAAAGTAGGTAAGTATATTTTTCTTAGTTAAATTATTTACTGGAATTGTGATTTTTATCGTGTATAGTAAGAATAATTATAAAAGAAATTATAGTTTAAAAACAAACTAAAAACATGCTTTTATAGAGAATCAAACTAAAAAGTAAAAAAATATATTACTTAAAAGTAACAGATACAAAATTTAATACTAATCTTGTTGTTGTTTTCTGATGCCATCTGTCTGACGTAGTCAGATCGAGGTCCACTAAATTAATCGTGGCATGGGCAAGAGGTACGCCTGTCGTTGGCCTTGAGCACCATATAGGTGACAGTACGATTTAGCTCGGCCAAATTCCCCGAAGGGACGATAGATGGCGACACGACCTCTATCTCCACCTCCACAATTTCTGCATGTAAATTGAAGGGGAGGGAAATATTCTCCAGTCTCTGCACTCGTGATTAAGCCCACAAGACTACGGACCCACTGATTTGACGAACCGGAGTCCGATGCTCTAACCACTAGGCTACCCACGGCCCCACTAATCTTGTAAATTTGTTTGGTTTATAATTATGATCGTATTGTAGCTTTAGCATTAAGGTGCATTATTATTGCATTCAATACATTATTATTTGGGGGGGGGGTGATAAAAATTATGTTTGAAAATTGGATCGCCAGTGGTGAAAGTTTAAGAACCAATGCGTTAAACTAATTTATAAGTAAAATAATTCTGTATTTCGATTTTCTCGACAGGAAAGCTTTTATAATCCATGGTGCTTTGAGCCATTGAAGACATAGTGTGACACAAATTTTTCTTTTACCTCCTAAATGTAAATATAATTCGAAGTGGAACTTAAACCCTTAAAGAGTATTATGAAGTCACATTTCTGTATATGATGATGCAATATTGCCAATCTACGTTCTAAAGCCCGGGTGTCATATGGGTAAAGTGAATTCTAGAACTTCCGGGAATTGAAGTGTAAAAACTGAGAACTTTAAATGAAGAAATAGAATTTTTTTATTCTTTATAAGTTTTTCATGTGTTACTTTTTATGCTAGCTATTTGCATTTTTATAGTATGTGACTACCCAAATTCAAAATTTGCAAAATTTCCCGAAGATTTTCGAAATTTTTATGTCTTTTTTTATAGCCCATAAATTTAAGATTCCTAAAGCACTATATTTTTATTTCTATGATATATAGATGCAAAGTTACAGCTTAATTAGTAAACCGGAAATGAAGTTTAAAAACCGGAAGTAGATCCCTACACATATATCTTTAAGATATTGAACTGAAATTCTCAGAAAATATTCCATTTAGTTTTATCTCTAGTATATAGACTATATGATAATTTCTGTGTAGATGTTTATGTATTTGCACTTTTTGTGAGAAAATAACATTACTTTTTTGTAAAAAAATTAAGTTCTTGCATAAAAAAATGACATATATATATGTATATGTATATGTATATATATATATATGTATATGTATATATATGTGTATATATATATATATAAATATATATATATATATATATATATATATATATATATATATATATAAATATACATATATACAGGGTGTTTCAGCTAAGATGTTACAAACTTCTAGGAGGTAGGGGACAACAAGACGACTCGAAGTATATAGGCAATGCTGGGTCGGAAATTCTTTCCTAAGGCTCCACGCGCCGACAAAATTTAGGGTGCAAAACTTCAACTGGTCTTAAAAACGGGGGAAATTGTCGAAACGCTTTGGGTTTTGGTCAAAATTATTGTTATTATATATTATTTCATTTAAAAAATTCTGAGCAATATTGCTGCTAAAACATCGCTAGAGGGCGCCTTAGACTTTGGAACGCTAGGGGAAAAAAATTTCAATATTTTTTTGAGTTTTTTGATGGCTTTCATAAGTTGAAACTTTAGTTTGAATTTTGATACCAGATTTGGTATCCTCCGGGGAAAATTGATGTAAAAAATCGAACATTGTTCAGGGCACTTAAAGCACAAACGGTGCTAAAAAACGAGCAAAATGTTGAATTTCGGTGCGGTTTGCGCGAAAAGCATTCCATTACTGACTAATTTGTTCAAAATAAATTTTGACTTGGTAGCCATTAATCAAAACCAGAGGGCGCTTTCAGACATTGCAACTTGGAAACTCATTTGGATAATTTTGTGGTTGGGTGTGAATAATTACTAGCAATTTTTCCTCCTAAATGAGATTCGTGTGTTGCAAAAAAAAAAAAGTAATTTTATAGCAAAAAATTTTAGTAAAAGAGGGTAAAAAACACAAGTACCAAATCACAAGAAGTAAAACACAAGGAAAGACTCAAAATAGGAGGAAAAAAGCTGTTTACTAACTGCTATGCATAATCATAAAGAAAAAGTAAAGAAAAGAAGTAAAAACTGCTGTCAAAGGAGGTGTTCGAACTGACGCCCGCCGCATGTGATGCAGGCTTCACATCTTCGCTTCATGGAGCGTCGAACATTCGATAACATTTCTGGAGTGTTTCGTATTTCCCCAGCTGCTGCACTGATGCGTGCTACAAGTTCCTCGGCGCTGTTTACGGGTGTTTCGAACACCAAGGATTTCATTGCCCCCAGAAGAAATAATCCAGACAGGAATGGTCTGGCGATCGGGAGGCCAATGCACTGAACCTCCACGGCCAATCTATCGTTCACCACATGTTGCATTCAAGTGATTCCGAACAGAAATACTGAAATGTGCGGGGGCTCCATCTTGCTGGAACCCCATGGAAGTACGAGTCGCAGCGGTAACGTGTGCGCTGTCCAATAACTCTGGCAAAACTTGTTCCAAGAATATCAGGTAGCGTGGACCAGTCAGGCGATCAGGCAGAATGTAGGGTCCTATTAGATTCCTCTGCGTTCGTGTACTCTGCCATCGTACAGCCAGTCTGTGTGCGATGGAAATAAAGCTTCCTTCCAGCGGACTCCTTCTTATCGTTCTGTCCCTCTGGCGGCTAATTCACCTCTCGACGGTGAAATTTGCATATTCTGCCTTTAACACTCTCTCGCTAAAATTTTCGCCGAGAACCCTGCTCGCTTTATTCACTGCCACGACACTTGCAATTCCTGGGCTACGTATCAGGCTTTCGATGGTCTTACTGCTTCAGGAAGGCATTTCCGGACCACCTTTCTTAGAGTACACCTAGATAACACGGAATCACATAGGAAAGGTCGGTCGGAAAATGCCTTTTTTACTTGTCTGAAGCACCTCTGGTTTTAAATTTGACAACAATGTCAAAATTTGTTTTGAACAAATTAGTCAGCAAGGGAATGCTTTTCACGCAAACCGCACCGAAATCCAACATTTTTGCTCGTTTTTTAGCACCGTTTGTGCTTTAAGTGCCCTGAACAATGTTCAATTTTTTACATCAATTTTCCCCGGAGGATACCAAATCTGGTATCAAAATTCAAGTTAAAGTTTCAACTTATGAAAGCCATCAAAGAACTTAAAAAAAAATATTGAAAAATTTTTTCCCTAGCGTTCCAAAGTCTAAGGCGCCCTCTAGCGATGTTTTAGCAGCAATATTGCTCAGAATTTTTAATGAAATAATAAATAATAACAATAATTTTGACCAAAACCCAAAGCGTTTCGACAATTTCCCCGTTTTTAAGACCAGTTGAAGTTTTGCACCCTAAATTTTGTCGGCGCGTGGAGCCTTAGGAAAGAATTTCCGACCCAGCATTGCCTATATACTTCGAGTCGTCTTGTTGTCCCCCTACCTCCTAGAAGTTTGTAACATCTTAGCTGAAACACCCTGTATATATAAATATATATATATATGACAGGCCCCAGGCCTGCTGGTAAAATGAGGAGATCATCATCTTCACAATATTCCTTTATTACGCTTTCATCATATATAATCTAACATGGCGGACCTTTTGCCGCGCAATCGGATGTTACCAAATACAACATCGCAGCGAGGAGACACCAGCCAAGTCCTTCCTAGTATGCGTTCGCCTTCGTCAGCGCTCGTTGCTCCTTTTAACAGGCTTGTTTACTCATAAATCCTTACGCGATGGTAAAGAGTTCGCTCTATTTTCATTTATTACTTCCTTAATTTTGAACCTAAACTTTTCAAACCTGACAAATTTCCCCCCCTCCGCTGAAGTCTGGCACAGCCAGATTGGCCAATTCTGACTGGCAAGTCCCCAGGGGAAAAAATTATATTTCAATTATATCAAATTCCCAAAATGAAATAAAAATCTAGAAGATATAATAATTGTGTAAAAGAGTGGGCTGGTGAATCCTAACATGTACAAAAAAAATAGCAATAATGAATAACAAAGTATCAAAAATTTGGTATAAAACTTTGTGTTACATAGAATTGTTTTCTGAAAAATATCACACATCTAATACTTCCACTATGACTATAATAATAATGAGGTTAAGAAAAAACAACATAAGATAAAGATAATTCACATTAGACATTCAAAAATATAGTAGTGCTAAACAACATAACATAAGATCAAGTGAAATTCTCACTAAATGTGCATCAATAGTAAACAATGTTAATAAAGTGATAAATGTTGAAAAGTTACAAGTACTTCAAAATTGTATTGAATGTTGGAATAATGAGTACATAAATACATAGAAGAATAGGTATAGAGTGAATAACAAGATTTTAGGAATAATGGTAAAGTAAATACATACAAAGAATAGATATAAAATAAGTAATAGCAAAATGAGTTTAGGAATAATGGTAAAGTAAATACATAAAAAAAACATATATGGAGTAACTAAGAGCAACATGATTTTAGGAATAATGGTAAAGTAAGTACATACAAAGAATAGATATAACATAAGTAACAGCAAAATGAATTTTGGAGCTCCCAAAAAAGAAAAGATTACACAACTATAACACAGAAATTTATCAAAATAAACACAACATCAACATTATATCAAAATATCACTAGAAATATAAAATGCAAAGAAAAATAAGGGTATTTCAGATATATCAAGTACAGGTAAAAGTTCAATCAATGTAATGTAATGTTTCACACAGTCCTGTCTTGGAAAATCATAGTTCAATGTTCATCATCCAATTATTGTTTATCTCACAGTTCTTTTGTTTATTATTAGAATCTCTACTCAATCAACTCATTTCAAAAACATACAACCATAATAAAATCTTCATAACATCACATACTATATTTTAACTTTCAGAATATACTTATCACAAATAATCACAGTGAAATTATTATAACACAATGTATCGTAAAATGACCTCATCACAATGTTTTCATACAGTCCATAATTCAGTTATTTTTTTTTTTTTTTTTAAATAGTCTTCAATATAATGTGTTCATTATGAATAAAGATACAATACAAATTCAATTACATATAATTTTGATTTTCATAATGTAAACAAGTCTTAAATTCAAATTTTAAACACAACTTTTATTATTATTATTTTAATAACAATGCACTTCTTTTAAAATTACAATGCACTTCTTCTTCCCCCCAAAGTTTGAGAAAAACAAACTCTATAACAAATATAAATAAGAATTTAGCATAATTGGAAATTGGATTTTGAATGAAATGGTTTTGATCTTGTAGAATGAACAATATCTGTTAATTTTCCTGTATATTGATTTGGTTTTATCTATTTCATAAGTAACATTTGAGAGTTTCCTGACAACTTTAAAAGGACCATTATAAGGAGATTGAAGTTTACTTGAATTAGGGTATGAGAAATTTTGATATAAGACTAAATCTCCAACTTTAAATTTTGCATCAACATAATGTCTATCATACCTTTGTTTATTTATCTTATGATGCTTAATTGTTCTGTTTACTGCAATTTGTCTAGCTTGTTGTATAGGTGGATAGTTTAATTTTACTTGATTAGGTAATGGCGAATCATATGGCAAAGTTCCAAACATTAAATATGCAGGTGGAAAGCCAGTAACATCATGTGGCGAGTTATTGTATTCATATGTAACTTGTTCTAATAATTTTGTCCAAGGAGTTTTTGTAGTTGAATTAACTTTACATCTTAATTTTGCTACTAATGTCTGATTAACTCTTTCATTCTTTCCATTGCATTGTGGTCTATTTGCTGAAGTTAGTAATTGTCTAATATTATGATGTTTTAAGAATTTCTTAAATTTAGATGAAGTGAATGCAGCATTTCTATCACTTAAAAGTTGTTTTGGACATTGAATTGAAAAAAATTTGTTTTAAGCAATTTGTATAAGTTTCAGAAGTGACACTTTTGGATGGAAATGTCCAAGCATATCTGGTAGCATGATCCAGAACAATATGCAGGTATTTCTTTTGTGAGTTATGATAATTAAATCCTCCTACAGTGTCTAGTGAAATCATTTCAAATGGTTCTTCTGCTACAGGAACTTCTTGCAATAATCCATACTTTTTTTTTTGTGTAGACTTTTATTCAATTGACATGTTTCACAACATTTAACAAAATTTGAAATGTCTAATATAATGTCTTTCCAGTAGTAAATTGGAGAAATTAATTTTAACATCTTTTTTACACCTGGGTGACAAATTGTTCATGTGCAGTTGTAATTAATTTTTCTCTCAAAGATAACGGTACTACAATTTTAATTAAATTCTTTTTCTTAACTGTTTATACATCATTAATTTTTATATATTTTGGATCATTAATGTTCTCTGAATTTTGGTATTTAATAATTTCATCAGTATTTAAAAAATGACAAATGGGTGATATATAATGGCATACAGGGTTCCTCGACAACATGTCTGCTTCAACATTTAATTTACCTTTTATATAAACTATCGAATATTCATACTGAGAAAGTTTTAAACTCCACCGAAATAAACGTCCAGTTAAATGTTTTACACTTTTAAGCCATTGTAAAGCAGCATGGTCAGTATGTATTGTGAATTTGGATCCATGTAGGTAACAGTGGAATTTATCTAAGGCATCTATAATTGCTAAACACTCTTTTTCTGAAATTGTATAATTTTTTCATGTTTAAGTAATTGTCTCGAGTGATAAGCTATGGGGTAAAGTGTTCCATCTGGGTGTTGTTGTTTCAAGACTACACCTATTGATTCCTGACTTGCGTCACAAAATACATGACATGGATATTGTGAGTTGTATAATTTAAGTATAGGTTTTGATATTAAACAATTCTTTAACTTTTGATAAGCTTCTTGACATTCATGTGACCAATTCCAAATTGCATCTTTTTTTAAGTAATTTATTTAATGGTACTCTAAGTTTTGCATAATCTTTAATAAATTTTTGATAAACATTGATGGAACCAAGAAATCTTTGGAGTTCTTTCACATCTTTAGGTGGTACTAATTTTCTTATTGTTTCAATATTTGGATTACTTGGGGAATAATGACCTTGTGTTATTTCATATCCTAAAAATTTTATTTTTTCCTGTGCAAACTGACATTTTGATTTTTTAAGTTTAATGTTTTCTTTTACATATTTGAAATATTGTATCTAAATGAGTTAAATGCTCTTCCCAAGATTGTGAGAAAAATTATTATATCATCAAAATAGTTTAAAGCAAAAGTTAACTGATATTTTTGTAAAATTTGTCTTATAGTTCTTTGGAAAACAGCTGGTGAATTTTTCCAGCCAAATGGAAGTCTTAACCATTCATAGAGTCCAAAATTAGTTGTGAAAGCCAGTTTCTCTGCGTCTTTTTCATGAATTTTAATGTGCCAATAACCACTTGTTAAGTCGAGCGTAGAGAAAAAATTTAGCATGAGTTAAATTATCAATTACAAAGTCTATCAGAGGTACAGGGGTGGAATCTTTTTCGTGTGATTTCATTTAGTTTTCTATAATCGATACATAATCTTGATCTTTTCCCTTCATCCTTTTTGTATGCTAAAGTTACAGGGGCAGCATATGGGCTATGAGAGGGTCTAATAAAACCTGCTTTTAACAATTCTTCTATCTGTGTTTGTATTTCTTTAGATTCTTGTTGACTGTTTCTATAAGGGCGTAAACTTATAGGAAGGTCTGAAATTAAATGAATTCCTTGTGGCTCTAAATTGATACAACCTACATCATACTTATTTTGTGAAAATATGGTTTGAAATTTGTCAAGAAGTTGGGTTAAATCTCCCATTGCTCACTAGTTTGTCTTGGTATTGTGTCCTCAACAACCATGGCTGGGTTAAACAATCTTTCAGATCAGCTTCAGGGCTGTCTGATATTTGATCTAAACCTTTATTATTCTTAACGTTAATATTATCTTCATTATTTGCAT
Source organism: Trichonephila clavipes (assembly GCA_019973935.1). Taxonomy (NCBI): domain Eukaryota; kingdom Metazoa; phylum Arthropoda; class Arachnida; order Araneae; family Nephilidae; genus Trichonephila; species Trichonephila clavipes. The sequence goes on from BMAU01018426.1 coordinate 1,771,983, forward strand.
TATAGTAGTTCATATTTTGATCATTATTAAGAGTTTTACAATATGTCCCATGATATGTTCTCAACTCACCAACACACTTATTTACATATTTAATATTACTTAAATTTTACCACATTGAAAAATACACATGTTACGAATACTAATGTCGCTTAAATAAATGTAAATATTCTAGTCCTAAAATAATATAAGGCAATTCAGTATCAATTACAAACAAATCTATTTGCTTAGATATACATCCAATATTCATATAAACTTTAATTATACCTTTGGGTTGAATAGTCCCACAAGTTTGATTTATTTTTACATTACTATTTCTTATAATTTTAATGTTTTTTAATTGTTTAGCTAAATTTATTGGAATTAATGACACATTGCTTCCTGTGTCAATTAGAGTACAAAAGTGCTTGGAACATACCATTGACTCAATAATTAGTTGTCATCCTTGCCTCTGGTTACTTTCGTTTCTGGGCGAGTTAAAATGTCGATTCTGTTGTACAAACTGCCTAGGTTGATTGTTGAACTGTTGCCTTCCACTGAATCTCATCATGTGCGATTGATGTGGCTGTCCATGATTTCCTCTTGCTTGGAATCTGTACTGTTGACCAATTCCTCTGTGTACACTACCGTATGCGTGATTCCATCGGGTATAACTTCCAGTATCTACCGGTTTTCGGTCTGCGCTATCCGGTTTACTGCGATTAATTGTCGCATCGTTGAGATCCATTCGCAGGGTGTCGAAATCTTCTTGATAACTAGGAACTTCTGGAACTCTCTTGGACTGCTTAATGTCATATGCTCCACAATTGAACTGTCATCATAATTTAGTTTCTTCCCCAACGAAAGTTTTTCCGTAAAAACGAAATTAGTTCTTTAGTGTCGTTTAATTTTAATTTGTAGAAATCTTCGAATATCTTCTTGTTTCGTCGCATCGAACACCGTCATTAATAGTTGTTTAATTTCTTGATAAGACTTTTCAAATAAATGGTTTTCGTACCAAAATTTAAGATAAACTCCCGTGAGATATCTAGGAATATTTTGCTTCTTCCATTGCTCGTCTTTTTGATATTCCAAACATTGTTTATCAAAACATTCAAAAAAACTCTTCAAACTACTAAACTTATTAAGATCAAATTCAGGAAAAAAGAAAGTTTCCCTGGATGTGTTGACTGGTGACTCCTGCCGGAAAGAGTCGTCTTCCATGGTAGTATCGTTTTCAATGCAGTCGCTCGTTCGAAAAAAAAATTGTTGAAGTTCATTCCATTGGTTTCCTCGCGTATTTTGCAGTACTTTAAATCATCCTGCCGACTCTTGACAGGCCCCAGGCCTGCTGGTAAAATGAGGAGATCATCATCTTCACAATATTCCTTTATTACGCTTTCATCATATATAATCTAACATGGCGGACCTTTTGCCGCGCAATCGGATGTTACCAAATACAACATCGCAGCGAGGAGACACCAGCCAAGTCCTTCCTAGTATGCGTTCGCCTTCGTCAGCGCTCGTTGCTCCTTTTAACAGGCTTGTTTACTCATAAATCCTTACGCGATGGTAAAGAGTTCGCTCTATTTTCATTTATTACTTCCTTAATTTTGAACCTAAACTTTTCAAACCTGACATATATATATATATATATATATATATATATATATATATATATATATATACATATATATATACATATTTCAAAATCTTTCTTAAAATATTACGAATCTTGTAGCTCTAAGCATAGATAATGAAGTTATGTATATTTTTATAAATACTATTCGAAAATTATAATTATAATTTTCAGTACATGCATTACCATAACTGCAATTTTTCACTAAAATTGCCCTACAAATTCCCAATATATCCAAAATTATTTTTAAATTCGTGGAAATTGTACTTGAATTCTTAGTTATATGCCCCTTTTCAAATAAAAAATGTTTATTTTGTTGAAAATTTATATATTTAAAACAACATACGGAAAAAAGCAAAGCTTTTTAAGTTATACAGACTGCAACTACACTTCAACAGTGGAATTGCCAGAAGTTAAATTCTTTATTTGCTTCATAAACTTTCTAAACCATTTCAACTAAAAAAATTTTACTTCAAGATAAAATATTATGTATGTACAGAATTTAAGCTTAATATAATTTTAGAAATATCTGTGCATATGTTAGATTTGATTAATTCTGAAGTACATGAAATAACGATTCAATGAAACAATAGTGAAAGAAGGAAATTAAGATTTACTTATTGTAAACATTAACAACTGAAACTTTTTTGGAAAGTAGTATTAAACATAGTAAGCTGCACTAGACTAAATTTCCCATTAATTGAATGAGGTGATAAAAACTCAGATTTTATAATTACTATGTTAAAGACTACCGATTCTATTGCGAGAAATTTGATATTATCGAGTTATAGACCTAAGACCACATATTTATTGGGAGTGTGAAGTCAGTGGAGTAGGACTGTGCTTCTCAAAGTTTCAATATTCGCATCGCAATAATTAATCAAAATTTTCCATCGCACCCCCTCATACAATAACAATGTATTGAATTCTACAATATAATACTAAAAATACGACACGACTGTAACCTTTTAAGTGCCACCGGAGTATATAAGCGTCTCGCTCAGCCAACGTGTTAATTGCCCCGGACGTATGGCACTGGGAAGCGAATATCGCATAAATTTAAATGGCAGTTAAGGGATTCATGATAAAACGTTCAAATTATCAAGGCATGTGCTAATTTTTGATTTAATTTTATATATGAATATCCCTTGGAGTCACTAGTAGTTATTTATCTTGTTCTTAACTTATGGTATTGTTAAATTAATTATAAAATACATGGTGTGTGTAGCACACTAATACTTTTATAAGCGTAATATATCAGTGTAAATGCGTATTTTATTTTTCATTATGTCAGATTGTATTTTGTTTGTTTACTTTCAGGAAATGAATAAATTTTAAATAAATTTTATTTTCGACTTTTCAATATGCTCGCGCCCCCCTGTTAGAGTTGCTATTTCACCCAAGGGGTACGGGACTCACATTTTGAGAAACGCTGGATTAGAAACCAAAAGTATTTTAAAATTTTATACTAAAATTGTATATTATGAATAAAAAAAAGGCTAGTAGAGATAGTTACTTTAATGATGATACGAAACACTATTATCATTTGATATTTATGGCATCATTAAGTTCAGTTGTATTAATAAAAAAATACCAACAGTTTAACACTTTTGTGTAATAAAAATTAAAATAAAACATTACTCTTACGAAAATAAACTAGACGAAAATTTTGATGCCTATAAAAGTAGTAAAACACCCAATCGAATTATTTTTTTCTTCCTAAAAATTCTCCCCAGAATAACTATATATGTGCATTTTGTGTTAATACGAAAAATCATACTTTCCAATAACATCATAAGTAGCGTTTAAGCATAATGTTATTGGGGTGTTAGAAAGCTAAAATCATTTTTTTTTTGATAATTTGAGAATTTTACATTTTCAAATTGTATAGATTTTAACTTTTCTAAGAATACCTCGCTTTAACCTGTAGGGTAATTAGAAGACTTTAACACCTATTTTTAAATAATCGTTAAAACTGGGTCTCGCCCTTTTGAATGGCGAAAAATGTAAGCAAAGTACTTCCGTTTTGCTTAAAAGTTGAAAGTCTGATAAAAACGAAAACATGTATCTTTTATTGTAAATTGAGCCCTTTATTTTTTTATTTCCTAGCCGATTAGAAGTCTCACTGTATACAGTAAAATCAATTTATCTCAAAATGTAAATTTTGATGTTCGATGCACCTTTTCTGTGAAACTACTGTTCACAGGTTTGTACTGAATGAGCACAGGTTATACTTAAATGAGCTTTTTTTGTAAAATAAAACTCAAAAATTTATTTTTTACAATTTTTTATGTGAAAAATGGGTCAAATTTCACTATACGTTTAATAAAATATTTTATAATTTTTTAAAAAATTCAAAATTATATAGGTAAAAAGTTCATTTTAGTATAATGAGAAAGGTATACTTTAATTGTATGATCAGATTTTGAGAAAAGGTACATCGAAAACAGCCAATTTAACATTGTCGGTATAGGGGTTTCCTACTCTTCTTAATCTCGTCAGAAGTTATTAACATGAAAAGAAAATTACTTTGTTCCATTGTTCGCTGTTTCCACTTTAAATACTAAAATAACGTATATCCTTTTTGAAAATGCTTCAGTAATTCAATCTTTTTTCATAAAGTAGGTTCTTAAGAGGAAATGAAATACGAGTGTGCTTTCCACTAAAGGAAAACTGCATCTTTAATATTATAAAAAGTAAAAAGTAAAAATAAAAAAGTCATAGAAAAAAATTGTAGTGTTATTTAATTAGATTTTACTTTTTATTAACATTACGAAAAATAAAACCAATATCATTAGCTCATCAAAAATGAAAAATTAAAAAAGATTTCTACATTTATTTTTCTTTTATCATTACATTAAGGTAACAATTGGAAAATCATTCAGCTGAAATAATAATTAACTGGATTTGAGGAAGTAAAACTACTTTTTTTTTGTAAAAGTTTACACATTTATTAGGAGATTTAAGGATTTGTTTTGCTGCGATTGTAATAATAAATCATAAAAATTTGAGAAACAAAAAGGCATACAAATCATTTTTTTATCTATTTGTCTTTCTTTCTTTGAACTGAGTAAGCATGAACTTTATACTTTTCTTCTAAAATATTCTGTTCAAATAGATTTTTCAGTTACTAAACACAAATGACTGTGCGAAAAGATTAAAAATTGAATTTCATTAACTTTGCAAAAGCAGAAATTGATATTTTCTTTCAATTTCACTTTTCGCACCAGTAAAATAATTTTCCATTTCAACTTTTTGTTTCTTCGCTCAGATATGTTATCAGATAATTTTCTTATTATTGAATTTTACTTCATGAAAGGTTTTATTCATGTTTTCTCTCTTAAGGAAAATTTGATTTAAGATATTTTGTAGCTTTCGAAAATTCTATAAACTTTTTAAATATATCGTTAAAAAATTAATTAATTAAATGAAATATTTTTAGATATATGAATTAATTATACGTATAACTTTAAAACTGTCAAAATATTGTGCACACAAAAAATACTCCAATCATTTTTTTCGAACAATTGCTTAGCAATTTAGTTTCTGTTTCATAAATAGACCGAAGGAGATTTGGTATATTCTTAAATATAGAAAGAAAATTAACACTGTATTTTTCTTATTACAATAATAAAAAATTAGTAAATGTTTTTAAAATTATGATAAAATTAGTTTCATAGTATATATGTACGTTATATTTTAAATTCAAAATAAAAATTGAGACTTAATAAAAAAATGGCTAAATTTCTGAAAAATCTGAGTTTTTAATTTACATGATAAAATATGTTTCCCGAAAAAAAACAAATACATTTTTATTGAGGACTACCACGATATATTTATGTTTTATTTCAAAGCGTGTTCAGTTATTCCAGAAAATATTTTAAAATTCCTGCTTAATTTACCTAGTAAATTTGATTATATTTGGAACTTTGATTTAGCTTCTTTCTGGAATAATTAACATTTTCCAAAAGTAGTTAACAGTAAAATACATATTTTAAAAAATATATATTTCCTTAAATGCGTATTTTAACACAAAAATTTAAATAATTATTAAGTAACGTACTATTACCCATGCACAATTAAAAATTAATTCTTACATATTTTTCAAATGCATAAGAATTTTTTTCTGACATGTGTAATGCTATAAAAATTCTTAAGAATACATAAAAAACAATGTTAAAAAAAGCTTGTTTAATAAAGACTGTACATAAGATAGTTTTATATAATTAATGGGTTAAAATAATTAACTTTCAATACTAAAACGTATTCATTATCATAATTATAAATATTAATGCATTACTGGATCTTAAATTGCTTCTAAAAGCGTAACTGCGAAAGTAATTTTGCATTTTTTCAGGATCTTCTAATAAGTCTAATAAGCAAAACAAGAATCAAGTTATTTCTTTCCGAGTTTCCTATTTTTTTATTCTCAGTATATCTTAGTTTCCTATTCTTGAAACAATGATTTTAAGAAGCTAATTAAAGTCATCAATCTTACAAAAACTGAATTTTTTAAAAGAGAACAAGAAGCATTAAATAAAAAAGCTCGTATTTAAGAATTTTTTAAGTGACACTAGAAAAATTATGTAAATACAAGTAAGGATTAAGAGGTATATTAGGGAAAGATGCAAAAAAAAAATATTTAAAAAAAAATAATGAATTTATTGGAAATAATGAATTTACGAAGGAGATTAATCTGCTGAAGAATATGTATTTAAATATTTTGGACTGTTCTTTGAATATCCTTTGGTTGTTTGTACAAATTAAGTAATGTAAAAGATTTTGAAAGCATATTACAACTCATTTTCATAAATTTATTTGCTTATTTTTAAATGAATGACGTAAATTCTTTTGTCATTTGTATTTTTAATTCCAATTATATTAAAATTTTTACGTTTCATTGGTATTTTACATAAATTAGAATTGTTCGTGGAATTTATCACATCATTTTATTTTATAAATAATTTCATAATCTTTTGACAGATTGGAAGTTTTAACAACTTTTCGGCAACAAGTAATTTTTTTTCACCTGTTAGAATATTTGTATCTTTGTTTGGTGCAGCATGGCCAAGATGTCCCTTGTGCTAAAAGCTCCTAAACACAACTACTCAAACGTGGAATATTGAAAATGGTACTGTTTCAATCCTTCCGCCAAATATTATTTAAAAAAATAATTATATTGCATTGAAATTCTAGGGCTGGTACCATTCTTTCCTGCTTCACTGATGAACTTCGGGTGATAATTGAGACTTCTGATCTTTATGAGAATCTCTCTATTCTAGTACAGACTAAAAGTCCCGTTATTTTATGTGACTTAAAAGCAGCTCTTTTCCTGTAATTCCAAACGGAGGTTCATAGATTACTGAAGAGATTTGCTATTCCCTGTTTGGATTACAGGAGTCAAATAAAGTCTACTTTCCCCAATGGTTACCTGCACCTGTTGACATTACAGGCAATAAAAATACCTATAAACTGGAAAAAAGGCTAGAAATCTTAATAATGCCAACTTTCTGAACGTTATCTTATTAAATGCAAATGCTGTCGAAATTTAAAACTGGGAGAAAAATCGATTTCTGTGAAACATCAGCTATGTAATATAAGTTGAGACCTCCTTTTAACAAAGGCTAGACTAAGAACAGGTCATTACAGAGTAATGAAGATTGATATGGATGGTAGAAGAACTTATAGTTATTGTGGTAACTTTTTAGAAAAAGATCTAACACCTTCTTATATTTTTGACTGATGTCCACTATTACTGCTACCCTAAAAGAAATAGAAGTCGTGTTTTCATCAACAAACCTCTATGTCAGCGTTTCTCAAACTATGGGTGCACTTCCCTAGGAAGGCGTGATAACTCTATAAGGGGGCACGAGCACGTTCAAAAGTCGAAAACAAAAATTTATTTTAAAAACTTATTAATTTACTAAAAGTAAACTGACAAAATATATTCTCTTATAATAAAAAAATAAATACATATTTACGCTGTAAAATACACTTATAAATGTATCAGTACCACACACAATGTATTTTAAAATTAATTTACCAATGACCTATGGACTTGTCATATCAAATTATGTACAAAAATTAACACTTATCTTTATAATTTGTAAGGTTTATAATGATCCCTTAACCGCTGATTAAAAATTACATGATTCGCTTTCCAATGTCACCATTTTCCATATAAGTGCGCGTATGGGATGTATTGAAGGGGGGTGAGAAAAGAAATAAATAACATTGTCAAGGTCATTCCAATGCCTTCCGAATAATTTTATGGATAGCAGTGCACAGAAAACACCGTTCTACGAAAGATGTATACATACATCCGGAGTAATTAATGATTTGGCTGAGTAAGACGTTTATATACGCCAGTGGCTCTTGAGAGGTATAAGGCGTATTGAAGTACATTATTAGGAACGTAAATACATTGTTATTGTATGGAGGGGGGGTGATGAAAATTATGATTGAATATTGAGTCGCAAATATTGAAACTTTGAGAAGCAGTGTACTATGTAGATAATATTGAACAAATTGCCAGAACAGTCATATGGGTCCATGGTACTGTCTTATTTGGTCCCGTCATGGACACGACTCAAAATACATACATTTCGAATTATTTCGAAATGCATAAAAATTAGTTTTCATAATGCCATTAATTTCAATATAGTCCAGTTAAATATAATTTAGTATAGTATAGTTGTTTATTTTGCTATATTAAAATGTTTTCGTCTTTACTACCATCTAAAGCAAGGTTGGAGTCTAAGACACTAGTAAAAACGTAACTGAAGAATAAAAAAGGATATTTAAATTTTTTTTTACGCTTATGTAAGTGTATTTAATAAGCATTCCAACATCAAATCTTTAAGTGCATATTTTGCATTTTTTTCTTTTACAAAGCATTTTTTTTATTTCTTTCCTTGAAGCAATAATTTTAATAAGCTAATTAATGTCATTATTCCAAAACCAGAATTTTTTTAGAACAAAGGATGCCCTGAATTAAAATTATTTAGATTTTCTTAGAATTATTTAAATAGCTTCTGGAGTAGAAAAAGATTTTTAATGATGAAAAGAGAGAAATGTTGAAGATTTAATTAAAGTTCATGTAATAAACATCACAGAAGCGACGAATAAAAAAAAATCCTTAAAGTGAGTGCGAGAAAAGTAGTTTCAAAGGGAAATGTCGGTAGTTTGAAGCATTTTAAAACGTCATTTGAAATATATTTAATTTTTAATAAATACGTTTATAATTCAGTGAATATAATTTCAAACTTACTTTAGAGTTAGTCTTATAAGTAATTTGTTTTTATTTTTCAAAACCCAAATGTCTACATTTGTTATCACTTTAGGGAAAAACTTTAATTCATGTTTCGTTATTAATGACAATATGGTGATTTTATTATTCCTGATTCTTGTAAAATTCTTTAAAAACATCAATATTTTTTATACCATAAAGGACAGTAAAAAAGTAAAACAAAATATTAAGCAAGTAACAAGAAGAAAGTGGGGTATTTTTGTTTCTTTTCTTAGGAAACCGGTATTTTTCTGAGAAATATTTTCAGAATTTTAATTGTTTATAAAATATGTCTTCGTTTACAGCAAATTCAGAAAAAAATCACCCGCTTAGTATAGTTTATTTACAAACAATGTCAACTTATAATTTGAAGACAAAGTCTAAAAATAATATTTAATAAAAAAAAAGTAATATTTTCGATTTTTCTGGTTTTTTCAAAAAAAAAAACGAACAAACTTTTTTATATCACCCTAATTGTACCTATTGTACCCTAGAACTCCCTAATTGTCACAATTATTAACAATTTGCAATGTCGATTTTCATGGGGCCGCGGTAACCGAGTGGTATAGGTATCGGACAGTGGCTTGCCTTGTCACGAGCTCGAGCCAGTACCACTAAAGACCCGCCGTGTAGGGCAGCGATGCACGTTAAATCTGTCGAGAACTAAAACGTCCTCCCGTTGGTGTGGTGTGGTAGTTAGGAGAGGGGGTGCCAGTTCAGGTGTCGTCCACGTCACTTGACCATGGTCTAAAATTACGTGGTCCATCCACAAAAGCTCTCGTGTAGCTGAACAGTGCGACGTTAATATTCAATCAATCAATCAATGTCGACTTTCATACGCCAGATAGGAGAAAATATAATATACACTCTGTCATAATATATACACTGCTGGACAATTGCTAAGGTCGGATAACACTATCATCCATAGCAACCACAAAATGAAAGGAAGCAAAATGTGGAAAATTAGAATAAGTGCGGTATATTAGTAAGAAGAAGTATGAGTATGCAAATTTTTTTTCCACGTCTGTTCATCACGTGATAGCGTTCATAAGAGCTTTAAAGGTTTTGACGCGTGTGGACAGTTGTTGTTTCAAGACAAAGTTTTACAGGAAAGATTTAATAGACGAACCTAAAATTTTTAGCATGTCTTCCCGAAATCACATAGATGATTTTATGCGTGGCCGAATTATTGGAAAGATCGAAGAAGGGCGAAAAATAACAGATGTTGCCAGGTAGTTCGACATCGCTCACAGCGTTGTTTCACGGCTGTGGGAGTCACTTAAAACTACTGGAATGTGTAGTAGAAGGCACGGGAGAGGTCGTGTTAGAAGTACGACGCCTGCAGAAGAATGATATATCGTCCTATCTGCAAAAAGGAACAGGCGCAACACTGCTCAGCAGGTGGCAAATCAGTTTCTTGCTGCCTCAGAAAAGCAGATCTCCCGAAAAACTTTTGCCAGACGTTTGAGGGGAGGAGGACTATACGCACGCACACCTGTTGTGTGGGTCCCATTGACCAGACAGCACCGTACTGCCCGTTTGCAATGGTGTCGTGAGCATCACAATTGGACTGAACAGGACTGGGCATGCGTACTATTCTCAGATGAGAGTAGGTTCAGTCTGTCATCGGATTGTAGACGCCAACTGATCTGGCGCGAGAGTGGTACTGCTTATCGTCCAAAAAATATCCAGAAACAGGACCGATATCCGACATGCAGTATCATGGCGCGGGCCGGCATCATGATCAATGGCCGCACGCGCCTACATGTGGTTGCGAATGGGACTATGATGGGCCAACGATGCATTGATGAAGTTCTACTTCCTCATGTTCGTCTTTTCCGTGGTGCTGTCGGTGATAAATTTGTTTTTATGGACGACAACGCAACATGCCATCGAACACTCGCTGTTCAGGATTGTCTAGACAGTGAGGGTATTCAACGTCTCGTATGGCCAGCGCATTCTCCAGATTTAAACCCCATTGAAAATGTGTGGGATGCTTTGGGGAGGCAAGTTGCTGGTCGAAACTATCCTCCGACAAACAAGAACACCCTCATCCGTGCACTCACAGAGGAATGGGGTAAATTGCCTCAACAGCTGCTGGATAATGTTGTGCAAAGTATGGTACGACGTGTGGAATGTTGCATCACACTCCACGGTGGACATATCCCGTACTGATACCTTTCTTTAAGGTGCCTGCTGACTTTTAGATGCATTGTTCCATTTCTCCGTACGCAGATCAAATGAACATTTTTTTTCTTTCAGATGTTTCACAGCTTTTGTACTTTCCAGAACAATAAATTTTTTTTATTCTATTGTATGAACTGTGTGGCAACTATATTTTATCCTACTAAGTCTCATTTCTAGCTTAATATTATGCTACATAGCAATTTGTGATCCGTCCTTAGCAATTGTCCAGCAGTATATATATATATATATATATATATATATATATATATTTATATGCATATATATGTGTGTGTGTGTACCCAAAAGAAATTGAGCTTCTTTCACGAAACTTGTCAGAAATGTAGTCTGGAAAGAAATGTGCATATAATTAAAATCTCAACGCCAACTAGACAAGAGTAAGCGCATTAATGCGAATGTGAGATGCGCAGCCGGAAGTGTTTAAAAGTATGATTGTTCGTGCCATAAGGTTATTCAAACAAATTTGTCTACTTCGATGGATGGTATTGTGGCTGGAGATCCTTCGAAGAGGTTACGGTGACAGTACAAACAATTGCTGTAATTTGAGAGGGGGCGAATAGTAGGCCTCATAGAAACAGGTTCGTTGAACAGGTATTATCGGTTTCAACTTCGGTTGAAGCACTATGGAAGTTGCTAGATGTTGGCAACAATTGATCGTGGAAGATCAAGGTGTCCCAGGAACACAAATACGTGCAATAATCGCGCCATCATAAGAGTCCTCACCAACAACGCCACTAGAATCGATGCTATGTCATTTATCACCTTCCAGACATCTAGTGGTATCAAGGGCAACCATTCGGAGACAGCTGGCGGAGCAGGTAAAAGTATCCATCCACGAAATCCACTTACACTGACTCCACATCACAGGCAATGTCGATTAGATTTTTTCCTACATACGGTAAGCTGAACAGTGATCATTGGAGGCATGTGATCTGTAATAATGTATGATGATTCAGTCCCAATTCTGAATCGTGATCAGCGCATACGTGTGCAGAGGTGGCTAGGTTACAGGTCTATTCCGATATTTGTTATAAGGAAGCATACGATGATTACACAAGATATGATAGGGTGGGAAGTGATTTGTTGGGACACTCAATCTTCTCTAAGTGTCTTTCCAAGCCCTTTGACGGCACACAGTTCCGTGGTCGAGATTTTAGCATCAGCTGTATTGCCTGTACTGTCCTGTCACCCAGCTGACATTTGTCAACAAAACAACACTCGCCCACTCTCCCAGAAATGTCTTCAAGGATATGACGTACTTCCATTACCTACTTGATCACCAGACCTCTCGTTAATATGATCCATCTGGAACGTACTTGAAAGGCAAATGCAGCCGTATCGGAATACTCGCGATTTAACTGACCAGTTACAAAGATTATGATTTTGATCTTCGGCAGGATGCCATAGAAGACCTCATTTCGTAGAGGCAACGCCGTGCTTCGGTTTGTACAGCTGTCAGATTAGGATTTATTCCTGACTTATTTGTAATTTTTTCAAGCTGTATCTTCTTAATAAATCAACATGTCATTTGGAACTTGTAACCGTATACTTACCTCCTCATATACTACATACATGTCAAGTTTCGTGATAGTAACTTGTTTCCTTCTGGGTGCATATGATTTTGTGATGGAGTGTATTTCTCAAAGTGCGAACCTTATCAACGTTTAAAGGAAAATAAATTCTAAATTATTTAAAACATTTATTTCCTAAAAACGTAATAACATAATTGTTCTTAAATAACGTAAAAATTTTATTTTAATCAATAGATGTGTTCATAATAATTGACATATATCATGGAAACTTCAAATACGGAATTAAATAATGAAACAACAAAAATGATGCAACTTACGACACGAAGGTAACAAATATCATTTAAAAAAGTGGTTTAATATAGAGTTCAATATGAAAATGATTCAAATAAAGTCAAATAGAAAAAAAATACGTGTATCTTCAGTTTGATGTCCTTTAACAACTTATTTCTGATATCACCATGAAATGAATTATGTTTAAGAAAATTGCTATTCTTCTACTGTTTCAGTTTGCAAATTATTTCTATAACGTCATCTTACAATGAATAATATTTTATTGTTTAACAGAATGACTGATTTTTATCGTCGGATTTTAGGGACTCACCTTCGTAATTTTGAGCCTCATTCACGTAAAGAAGACGACATTTGTGCTGCTTTTCTCATGAACTGTCATTATTTAAAGATGATGTAATGAGAAAAATCTGAAAATTGAAAACAAGCGATTTTCTTAACTTCAATACCATACCACACACATAAGAAAACCTCTGAACTTCGAGAGATTTAACGTGCATTAGCTCTTCTACAAGGCCATTTTTGAGTGTTTCGAAGACTAGAATCCATATTACATTAGATTTATTAATATTTTAAAATTTGCCATATATTTCCTGGTAATTTTTACTTTTTAAACAATTTTTTCTCACAATGCCACGTTTTAAATATATAATTTTTAAGAAAAGAAGAGCAGCTTGTTTGCATTCACAGTCGAAGGTAAGTGAATCCATTAACAATTTGAATGTTTCTGCTTCAGCCAAGAAGCTGAAACCCTGTATGAATTACAGCAATTTTCTTGGGGAAAATGGAAATATAAATGAAATTATAAATAAGGCTTTATTTTCTAAAGCTATAAAAATAGTTGTTGTATGTAAAGAATTCAAAAATAATAGTACTTAAATTAAATTTTTAAGAAAAGTTGAAGGCTTGGCCACAAAACTTTCTGTTTCTTGTGAAACTTGTGGATTTAGCCAACCATTTCTAAATACTATTAATAAATAAATGGTTTCATGTAATGGAAAAGAGTCTAAGTATTATGAAGTCAATACCAGGCTTTCACATGCAATGAGATTTATTGGTAAAATGTAAGTCTTCTGCTAAAGTTTTGTGTGGAGTTATGAATTTACCAACTCCATCGCAAAGATTTAATAAAAAGGAATCAGGATTAGATACAGCCGTAGAGACTGTGGCTACGGTGAGTATGTAAAATGCAGCTAAAGAAGCCACAAATGTCAGTGGACATTCTGATATAACAGTTGCTATTGATGGTACTTGGCAAAAGCATGGTCATACGTCTTTGAATGGTGCTGTTTACTCCGAACTACGATCTTCTCTGTGCACTGTTATCCATAAAATTATTCCGAAGACTTTGGAATGTAACAAAAGAACCTTGGCAGTGTTTGCGAAATATTTATTTATTTCAGAGAAGAGCTTATTTATTTATTCCTTTTCATCCCCCTCTAATACATCACATACGGGCGCCTACGTGGAAAACAATGACATTGAGGAGCTAGTCCCATAACTTTTAATCGGCAGTTTCGGAATTAATGATAAACCGTACAAATTATCAAAATAAATGTTAATTTTTGTTAAAAAAAGTTTTATGACAAGATCATGGAGAGAGAGAGAGAGAGAGAGAGAGTTACTGGGTCTTTATTAAACTTGTTGTAAACTTAGTAATGTTAAATTAATTACATAATGCATTGTTTGTACTGATACATTTATAAGTATATTATATAAGTGCAAATACATGTATTTTATATATTTTATGATGTAATGTATTTTGTTTGTTTACTTTCAGTTTACTGTCAGTTAAATAACTATTTTTTGTTTAAATAATATTTTGGTTTCGAGTTCTCAATGTGCTCGAGACACCCTCGTAGTGTTATCACGCTCTCCTATAGGGCGAATCCCACACAGTTTGAGAAACACTGACTTACTATGCTGGCATTAATGTTATTTTTTTTCTTTTAAACTGAAATACTTTATATCAAAAACTGTAACATTATTCAAGTATAAATATCTAAAATAGCTACATTTCCTTTATTAGGACTGCATTTAATAGAATTTTCCAAGAATAATCTTCTTCATTCTCTTTGGTCAAAGGTTTTCACATAATACATTTTTAAATGTAAATAAAATATGTACATAAATTCGTTTCCCTACAACTAATAACCTTTTTAGTAATCATTTGAAAGGGTTGTGAAATATTACCTATATACAATTGGGTATTTCGATCAAACAATACATATATCTTACGCAAAAGTTTATGCTAACAAATATACTTCCCTTTCAATAGATTTCACATGTGTTAAAACGCGGGATCTTACACATTACAAAAGGAATATTGACAGTTCTGTAACTGAAAGTATCATCTAAATTAAACAACCGTTTCCTAAAGCTGTATTCAACTGTATCCAACAGACGTTAATAATTACAAACCAATATTTGCCCAGCACTGAAATTGTTAAGAGGATTAGCTAATGGTTGGATTCGCTTTGACACAGAAACCGTACCATTAAACCTATCTAGTTATTAAATTATCGATTATTATTATTAATAATTATTAATTAACTGCTTTCAATGTCCCATGAACGAAAAAAACAGTCATGAGAAAAATTAGTACGCTCTTTTTTTAATGTATCCCTTTTTTAGTTCACACTCTCCCTGTATATATATTTATTTATTTATCTCTATATATAAAGGAGAAAAGCGACTCACTCACTCACTCACTGACTAATCACGATATCTCCGGAACTATTAAACCTACAGATTGGAAATTTGGTAGGCAGGTTCCCTTTATGTACTAGACATCAGCTAAGAACGGATTTTGCAAAGATCGAACCCCAAGGGATGTTATGGAGGTTTAAGGGGGTTATAGATAATTATTTCCGTTATTAAACTATTAGATGTCCAGTCTTGAAACTTGGTACACAGATTCCTTTATAAATTAGGAACTCCTTACAAAATGATTTTTACAAAAATAACCTCCAAAGGGCGTTGAGTGAGCTTAAGGGGCGTTATGCACAATTATTTCCATTTTTAAACTATTAGACGTACAGTCTTGAAATTTGGTATAAGCGGATTCCTTTCACAGAGTAGACATCCGTTACAAAATGGGATTTGTGAAAATCCGACCCCAAGTGGCGTTGTGGAGAATTAAGGGACGTAATAAGCAATTAACTCATTTTCTTGAAATTGAGTAAGCTGGTTCCATTCATTGAGTACATATCCGCTATAAGATGGGTTTTGTGAAAATCGCTCCTAAGTGGCATTGCGGGGGCTTAAGGGGTTTATAGATAATTATTTCCATTTTTAAACTATTAGACGTACAGTCTCAAAATTTGTTCAGCGGATTCCTTTCAAGGTGTAGAGATCCACTACGAAATAGGTTTCGGGAAAATTGACCCCCAAGGGTCACTGAGGGGGATTAAGGAGCGTAATAGATAAATGTGTCCACTTTTCAACTACTAGACCCACCTACTATAAAATTGCAGGTATGTTCCGTTCATTGAATAGAGTTCCTCTTACAAAGAGTTTTGAGAAAACGGACCCCCAAAGGAGTGGGGTTGCGAGGGGTTAAGGAATGTTATAGAAAAATTCCTGTCTTCGAATTTAACCAAATTACTTGACATTTGTTTATCATGTCTCTTTAGTTGATTAGAGTCCCACTAAGAATGGATTTGACGGAAATAAACTCCAGGGGGGGAGAGGAAAGAGTTATTGAGGCGTATTGATAGACAATATTCCCGTTTTTGAACTGCTTGGACTATAATAATAAAATTTGGTTTGCATGCTTCTTTTGTTCAATTGGAATCCGCTAAGAATGCTCTCAACGAGGCGTTGATGATAAAAATTCCGTTTTTGCTCTGTGAGATTTAGATTTGAAATTTAGCACGCATGTTTATTTTATGGAGTAGAGATCCATTGAAAGTTGCTTTGGGGAAAAACCACTTGATTATTAGGTTAAGTGAACGCAAAAAATCTTTCTACTTCTTTTTTAGCTATAAATAGAAATTAGATATAATTTATGTCCTTTTTATATCAAGAGGCGAGAGTTTTACAGCTATAAATATATTTTTCAATACAATCTTATTCTTAATGCTAGATATCAATAATTTATATATATGTAAACAGTATATATTTATACAACATCGTAAAATACCCAGTGAAGTGGGAGGGGAACGGTTAATATATATATATGTCTTGTTCAGATTTTCAACCGTTAATAAAATACTTTTATTCATCGACTTAAGTTCAAGTACATTTTGTACAACTGGTAGTGAATGACACTTGATGTTAATACAGTTTTTTCAAATATTAATTAATATTAATTAAATTTAATTTTAAATTTATTCTGCGTTATTTTTGGCCTGGGTACAATTAGCATCAACAGATGGCGCTAGTAAGTTTTTCTAACGCATTTTTCGCTTCAAATGTATTTTTTAAATCTTAGTGGGTGACACTTGATGTTGAGGCAGTTTTGTTCAAATATTAATTCAAAAATAAAATTTAATTAACTAAAACAAAAAATTTCATTGTTTTGAACTATGCAGGAATTTACTTTAAATGTCTTTTTCTTTATATTACTTGTTTTAAATAAATTTCTGAATAACATGAATGAGCATTATAATAAATACAATTAATACTAACTTGGAATTAGACGATAAGAATTTTTCTAGAAATATATCACATTTTAACTAAAAAAATTCTTTTAACGGAAGCTTGAATTCCATGCCATCTTCTTTTAGCATAGGATTATTTAGTACTTAAAGCATATTTTCGATTGAATGCTTAATCTCGTAAATTTAGAAAGTCGTTATATATAAACATAAGAAAAGGGTTTTGTTGTTATACTAATACTTGATTTCGTCAAATACCATTAGATTCTTACTATAATACTGGTTCTATAACAAAGCAAATTTTCCTCATAATATTCAAGTCAATTTCATGCCATTTTCGTTAAGATTCTTTCTAAAAATCTTCAAGGATATGTAAAGGTTTGCATTAAGTAAACCAAATACTCTATGCCTATTACAAAAATTTCAGGGGATTTAAAAAGTGTTTCTGTAAATGTGTGTGGTATGCGTTTTATTCCAGTTTATGTGTTTTTTATTCATGTATATATATATATGTTGCAAATGACTTTTAAATAGGAGTTTCTCAGCTAAACAACAACAACAACAAAAAAGGGAAAAAACACTTTTGTTAAATTTTAAGTATGTAGATCTAATAGCTGATAAAAAGGATTTTTTTTTTATTTATATCTCCGAGTAACACTCTTGACGGTCGATTTTTAAAAATACCTCCCTAAGCTGATCTCTGCTCAGCAAAAGTAAAACATTGTTTAAAGTTTTGTGTACTGAACAATTTAAATAGTGTAAATAATTTATATCTGAAAGTGTAATGCATTAATATTTTATTCTGTTGTATTTATTTTATGTTAAAATTGTAATATTCGCAAGCAACGCCGTTTCTTTAATTATAATGGCGATTCCATGAAAAGCATAGCGAAATGTTAACTATAGAGTCAAGTTGGCAAATGTCTAGCTACTTTCATAGCTCGAGCTTTATTAGAGCTTTGTAAGACCCGCCGTGTAGGGGGGAGATGCACGTTAATACTGTATCCAACGCATTATGATTTACTGCAGTTTTTTTCATACAGTATTTTTTTTGGATCACTACATTGAAAATTAAGGGATATACATAAACAAAATACACCACTTTGGGAAATTTAATCTCTTAGAGCTAATAAATTAATTAAAGATATTCCACTGTAAAATTAATTATATACACCGTTCACTTGAAATAAATAGTCAAATCGTTTTCTAAGGTCTTCATTAACATACAAAAACATAAGACACTAAAATTTTGACAAACTATTTTTTCGGGACAAAAATAATAATCTTTGCAATCCGCTGAAAAAGCCGTCAGCCGAAAATGCAATATCTGCTACAAAACTATTCGCCTTCCCCGCTATAATACTCATCATAGTACCTGTGCTGCCATATATATTAGAAAAGTGGGTTTCAAAGAATATTCCTGCTAAGTATTGGTAGAATATTCTTTCTCTAAGTGGTGTGGTTGGTATTTAGGAGAAGAGGGTGCCAGCTCATGTGTCGTCCACGTCACTTGACCATGGTTCAAATTTACGTGGTCCGTTGCCAAAAGCCCTCGTGTAGCTGAAGAGTGCGACGTGAAAATTCACTCACTCCAAAAAATACAGTACAGTATTTATATAGCGTTATAAAACTAACTACTGACCACAAACAAATTTTGAAAATTTGTCCAAATGATGTAATGTGAAAGAGAAAGTTTATTCACTTTAAGTACCAGAACCGATAAAAGCATTTATTTTGAAAAAAAGATCGATTTCTTACTACAAAATGTTCATAATAAAATCATAAAAAAACATTCAAATAAAGAGAGATTTGTAACAACCTCCCTTCAAAACTTAGTTTTATTTTGAAATAAAAAAAATTGGGGATTAGGCTTAATCTTAGGAATTAATTAGAAGCGAGAGAGAACCTTGCGTAGCCAACACAAAAACGGTTTCTTCATAAATAAATGATATATATATGCAGTCGCTGGCGTTTTCTGCAGCGCACGCCAGAATTGCTTGTAGATAGCAGAATCTTTTCCTACTTACTTGACAAATATCGTTATATTTTAGACACTTCACACAATATCTTTATAAATTATAGACTATGTATTATTCTGATGTATAAGCTATATTACTGTAAAGTTTCATTAAAATCCAGTCAGTTGTTTTTTTGCGTGAAAAGCCCCCAAACATCCTCACAAACTTTCACATTTATAATATATATCTGGATGTATTTAAAAACTTTTATTTAGAAATATCTTAATTTTTCATTTTCTTAGTTTCAATCACTTAAATAAAATTGTGTTTTATTAATTGTTGCTATTAACTTTCCCTATTTAAACTTTTTAGTAAAATTTTGTGCAGTTATAGCTGTTTCCTATAATGTGCTTTTAGAAAAGCAGGTTGGTTTCAGACAAACATTTTTTCACCCTTAAGAGAATCAGGACCTTATCGAAAGTATAAAATGCCCAAATTAAGACTATTCTTTTAAAATTTCAAAAAGATGTTAGATTTTTATTGTTATTAATAAAGATACTTTAATCAAACACACACACATTATGTCGAACTACAAAAATAATTTCTTAATATTACTTTTTTCTCTGTTTAATTTAATTTAGACCTAATTTTGAAATTTAATGATACTTAAGCGTAGTTAGGCACTATTATTTTTTAACAAAAAGCATCCCTTAAATATGTAAAAAAGTTTTCTAGACAGAGATAAATCAATGCAAGAAAATATAGTGAACCTATTTTTTTAATAAAATATGAGTACAGATTCTTTAAAATAATTATGAAACTTCGTACTTGAAAATTTCTATTTTTCTCCCTTTTTCATACATAAGCCTATTTTATTTAAACAAATTAGCATTACTTAGACTAAAAGAATTTGATTTACTGTAACACAGGTATTTTGTATAGAATTATAAAATATTTGAAATATATATATATATATATCAATATTTTTATTAAAAGTGTAACTAACGGCAAACAATTTTGCTTCGTAGAAAAAGTTAAAAACCTAAAATTAGCAATTTTTCACGTATTAAATGTTTGACTAATATTTCCTTACCTATTTTTGGTACACCTAATAATGATATTTTAAACATTCTCCAGAGATACAAAAGTAATTTTAAATTTAAAAGGGATTTTTTCTTTGTTATAGCTGAACATAAACATAATTTTGTAATTTATATTTTCAGTTAGCAACTATTTTATTATAAATGTATTTCTTAAATATACAAGTATTTTACACACACAATGGACACAATGAACAAAGTTTAGTTAAATTATTATTTTGTTGAAACAATGGCATAATTTTTCTGCAGTTTTTAAAAACTAGAATTTTTCTTCTTTTCTTATTCAGAACTAATTTTTATAAAAAAATTAGACATTAAAAAGATAAAAGTATCATTCTTTCTTTCAAATCTATCATTTACATAAATCAAACACAAGAGAAACAATATTTTAAAATGTGTCAAAAGAGGAGTGGTCGTTTTTTACATTTTTATCAATTTTATTTCTCATATTATAAGGTTATTTTTTCAAGGAACATTAGATTCAGAGAAATATACACTATTTTTAAGACTAAAATTGAAAAATTATTATTTTTTTTGAATGTGTAAGGTACCCATTTTTCGATTTACATTTCGAAATTTTGTTCCTGATCTTATTGCAGTACTTGTTGGAGATAGGGATTTTTTCCGATAAGTTAAGACTTGATCGCCTTAATTTTATTCGGTTTTCGAATATTCTTTTGTTTACTGACTAAATTTTCCCCTTTACTGAATTTTTTTTGTTTATTTTTAACTTTAAGAGCTCCCTATTCTTGCCTGAAAGCAAGATAAAAACTCTCCCTCAAAATATGTAGTTGCTTCAATGAACCAACCGACATAAGAAGCGGGCAATCGGCCCTAACACATTTGAAAATTTAATATAAAATAATTAGTTTTTGCTTATTAGAATGCGGATTGGATTAAATTACTTCCGACGTTTATAAAAGTAATATGTTGGCAAAAAAAAAATAAATAAAAGCTATGGATTTTAATTATAGATATTATTGTATTTTTCAAAGTGAACCAGTTTGTTATCGGGATGCTTTCCACCTAAGGCCTACACAAAATAGGTCTCGGACAAGAAGTAGTTTTTAATCCAAGATATTCACCTAGTACATAAAAATGGGGTTGTAATGAATAAAAAAAATGACAAATGTTTTGGAGTAGCTGACGAGAGTACACGCGCACACACAGTAACATGGCAGCAAGTTAAAAAAGATTTAAAGAGTGAAATAATAAGAAATGTACTTACACTTGCCGTGTGAAATGGAGCTGGAAAATGAGTTTCATGATAAAAAATAGATCATTAGGAATTTCTAGATGACAAAAGAAAAAAAACAACATTAATCTGGGGTTACGCAACAACAAAAAAATCAAAAAATAGTTCTAAGCCGAAAGAAGAATAAGTATTACAGGGGGAAGCAACGAGTTATTGTGGAATGTGAAAAAATTATGAAAACATGTACAAAGAATAGAGTAGTGAGTATTTCGCAATTCCCTACCAGTAAAAAAAAGAGCCAGGTCAGACAGAATTTTTATTACGGAAAAACGAATTTTCACCGTAAGACCCGTAATAAACAGTTCAGTCGTCACATTTTTTTAGAAACATTTGACCTCTGAGCCTTTATCAAAAAGATTGCAACTAACTTTTTTCATAGTATTGATAATTCTAGTAATCTCTCGATCTTGAATATTGAAAAATATATCCCTGATCCTAATTTCAACAAACCTAGAAATATTCTTTCAGAGAGAACCACTCTTAATGTAAATTATTTATTCCTGTTCCCAACTATTCATATCTTCCATCTTAAATGTTTTATTCACCTTTTTTTTTTTTGATTTCCCCGTGGTCTAGTGGTCAGAGCTGCACGCTCCCATTGCGTAGCACTGGATTCGATTCCCAGAAGCTCTTTTTTCATTTTTATTTATTTACTCTTTAATTTTCCTCGGAAAAGTATTCCGACAGATCTTTTATTTATTTTAATGTTCTTTTGTTTTTCTTCGTGTTTTTATATTTTTAACAGCTTTTAAAAAAGTTGTTTTCTGATTTCCTTTTCAACTAAATGATTGAGATCTTAGCTGCATTCCCATTGGTCGGTATCGCCCCGCCCACCCAAAGATTGAAATTCTGCCTTAATTTTCGGTGTTTTGAGCCGTCTTTGAAGCTTTTTTTCTCGTATGTAATGATTATTATTATTTTAAATTTTTATTTTCCCTAAATCTACAGTATTTTTATTATATCTTTAAGTCTACACATTCCCCTAAAAATGACAAATTAATCGAAATTTTTTGCGTTTTCCTGTAGCCCATACAATTGGGAATCTTGGCCCCAAATTTCAGATCTAATAACCAATTAGTTTTTAAGATATTTGAAGTTTCCTGAGTATTGCCAGTCACTAAATTTGACAGCTGAGGGAGTGTGGTTAGTTTTGGTTTCATTTTAATGCATTTTTCCATTTTTAAATTTAATATCGATACTTGCAGAGAAGTGATTATTAATTTCAACTTTAACTACTAAAATCGTTTCAGTTTGTTTATATTTTGAGTTTTTATTGTTCTTATAGTTACTTAACTAAACTTGATAAAGAAAAAGGTCTTTTCAAGACCATTATTTATTCTGCACAAATAAGCATATAATTTATATAACTTAAAAACTTTGTAACTTTGTTTAAGTTAAGTTTTTATCTGTTAAGAAAATGCCAAGGACAAAACTTTCGCACCTTGCAAAGAGAAGCAATATTTCTAAGCGGAGGAGTACTTCTAAAAATGACAATTCTACAAAGCAGACTTTAGCTGATATAACTACAAGAATTCAATAAACAAATGTTTTGAAAACGAATACTACAGGTAAAAGCAAACATTTCAGGGATGTTCCAAATTACATCATAGTGGATACTTAATGTTTAAGTAATTTTCTTACAAATAATTTATGCAATATTTGTCATACTGCTTCTTTAAAACTTTGCTTTGGTCAAAGAAATGAATTTCCATATAAAATGAATGTTGTATGTGTTAATTGTGACCAAACTCAAAGTAAAATATGTTCTTTAAAACAGTTGGTTGATACTAAATTGCATCAAATATCAAATGTTAGCAAGAATAAATTTTTCAATGCTCCTATTGATGTAAATATGAAAATAGTGCTTGATATATTAATTTTGGGACTTGGCTACTCAGCATTGGAAACATTCTACATGAACAGGAATGTAAGTATAATGTCTAGTAAAACTTTTAATTCCTATAAGGCAAAAGTTCTGAATGGACATCTCATTGGGTCAAATCAGCTGTTGCTTGATGTTCGTAAAAATGTTAGAGAGGCGTATGGCTCAAAGAAGGATAAAGATATCGTCGATATTGGAGTGTCATACGAGATGAAAGCTGGTTGACAAGAGGACATATGTCAAACATCGGAGTAGGATGTGTTATTGACTTGCTGACTGGCTTCGTGATAGACTATGAAGTAATGGCAAAACGGTGTGGAGAATGTTAGCAGACAAAATTTGCACTTGAAGAAGACAGTGCTGAATTTCGTATTTGGTATAAAGGGCATCAGGATGTTTGTAGTGCAACACATGTCGGATCATCTTGTGCAATGGAAGTAAATGCAGCTGTAAAATTATGGAAAGATCTGAGAGCATTGGCTTCCGGTACACAACCTTGCTCTCTGATGGGGATTCTACGTCTTTCTTAGAATTAAAAGAAAGGAATGTGTATGGAAGTGAGACACAAATTAAAAAAGAAGAATGTATCAACCATGTAAGCAAAAGGTTGGGAACAACTTTGAGACAGACGGTTAAAGATTGGCGAGTAAAAGGTGTAACTTTGGGAGGAAAGAAACGCGGTTGAGAGTTTGAAAGAAGACACAATAAAAAACTAACTAGATTTTACACTAATGTCATACGCAAAAATAAAGATGATGTAGTGGCGATGAAAACTGCAATTTATGCTACCCTATTTCATTGCATGTCTACAGACCAGAAGCAACAACATAAAAAATGCCCTTCTGGTATAGACTCATGGTGTGTTTACCAATCATCATTGGCACGTGGTAAGAAACCAGGTTTTCACAAAGATTGGGCAAAAACACCAATCAATGAAGAATACTTGGCCAAAATCTTGCCGATTTATCAAAGATTAGCTTCATCTGAATTATTAAGTAGAGTTTGATACTAAATTGTTAAGTTAAGTTTTGTGTCAGAGGTCTGACACAAAATTCTAATGAATCATTGCATTCGATGATATGGAACAGATGTTCCAAAGAAAATTCAACATCTAGGAGTCGTGTGCTGATATCCGTGTCCAGTGCAATATATGAATTTAATGTTGGAGCATTAAAAGCTCTAAAAACATTTCAGGATGTTAATTGTCTTGCAAAAAGTTTATCGTCTGAACATTTCACCTTCTTCACTGATTATAGGAGAACTTATTTCAGAAAGAAAAAAAAATCTGCAAATTTTTATGTCGTGCAGCAAAATATAAAACTTGCTAAATTGCGTCGACTTAAAATTAAGAAAAAATTAGGTCCTATATGTACAAATCTGGTGATATTTAACTTTCTTTAAATTTTTATTTATATCATTATTATTCTTTATAAGAGAGTATTGTATTTAAAACTTTTAAGAAATTATTATGTTAACTTGAAGCTGAATAATCTCGTTACAAATGCTACATCAATATTTTGCAAAAACATATTTTGTATAAGTAAAAGTATTTTAAATCATATTTAATTAATGTAGTGTTTTCATATATTATGTAAGTTGTAAAATAATATACTAAAAATTTAGAGCTTTGCGAGCATTACTAGTTTTTGTTTTATGCCTTTACAAACTTAAAATGCAATTTTCTCAGACTTTTATTTTTGAAGATGTAAGTGTTTTCTAATCCCTAAGGTTTTTTTCTATTCAAGATACAGTATTGAAAATTTTATAGATACTTAGATATGTGTGTTCTACAAAAGTTAGTATGGATTTAGATCTGGGATCTTTAATTATTTTTTTTTAAAATTGTTGAAGTTAATTTCAAAATTTTCGTGTTTTTTCCAGGTTTTTCTAGAAAAATAAGCATTAAAAATCAACAAAGAAACAGATTTTCAAATCCATACTAACTTTTGTTTACAATAATATTAGAAATATAAATCACTCAAAATAATGAAAAAAATTCAAAAATTGTGTATTTTATAAGAATTTAAAAAACTTCAAAATTTTTGAAATTTTTTAAAAATTTAAAATGAGGGCTTGTTAAATTGACTTTTTATTTTCAGAATCAGTTTAATAATATAATCTGAAAAGAATACGTAAATTACTTTTAATGTTACTGTCTCCGAAAAAATATTTTGAAAAAAGGGTACCGTGTAACCTTAAAGCATTTAATTTTAACAAAAGGCAATAATCAATCAGTTAAAATCACTCAAGAACTGATATGAGGTTGTAAATCGAAAGATCTGGGTACTCAAGCCACCAAAAAACGATCAAGTCATCCACCCAACGATATTTTTTATAAACAATATTCGTGTCTGTATAACATTTCATAACGGTCAAAACCAGGGAAGTCTTAACTAAGAATACAAATAAAAGAAAAAAAATATTTTTTTTCTTTCTTATTCTTTTAACCTGAATCAGATTAGATTCATGAGTTTGTTCGTCTTTAGCACCCCCAGCACTACATCAGGTCAAGGCAACACAACTGACCAGATGTTGAGGCATGGCTTCACCCACGTATTGATCTTTGTACAAATCACAATTTTTTTACAAACAACTGAGAGACTAATGGACCTTAAGTGGGGGGAAGTTAAAAGTGCTTTTCTGTTCTCGTCAAATTGTATGGCAGTGCCGTAACTTTCACTACGATACTGAATGCGCTGGTAGTTGCCTCCAGGTAATATCTATAGAAATATTTCTTTTTGATTATAATTAGAAGCACATCAAGGGATCCTCATTTATCTGAGGGATAGCAGAGTCATACTTAGTTTGCTTATTTGCAATACCATTACATCTAAGGTTCACATGAGATGATATCCAATGTAGATGAAGAACAATCAGTAAAGTACTGCAAGATATAGGCTTTTGCATCTATGTCAGCGTTTCTCAAACTGTGGGGCATTGATAACCCTACATAGGTATACGAGCATGCCGAAAATAAAAGAATATTCTTTTTTTAAAAAAATTGTTTATTTACTGAAGATAAGCGAAAAAAATACCTTCTGACACATTTGCACTGAAATAATATACTTGTAAATATATCAGTACTGTACAAGGTATTAGATAATTATTTTATCAATACCAAAAAAACTAGTTTACTAATTACTAGTGACTTCCATGGGCTTGTCATATACAAAATTATGTACAAAATTTAATTCCTGTCTTTATAGATTGTACGGTCCATAATTAAAGTCGTATTGTAGCGTTGGCGTCATAGTGCATTATTATTGCATTAAATACATTGCTATTGTACGGAGGAATGGGCGCAATGAAAACTCGAAATGAAAATTGGGTCGCAAACTTTGAAAGTTTGAGAAGCACTGATCAGTGTATGCATGCATGTGGACAGAAAAAGTGAAATGACGTAACCTATTAACCTTATGTATTGAATGGACCATTGCATACTTGTACCATGTACCATAGCACACTTGTCCGCACACTGTTTATGCTTGAGAATTCAGACTTTAGAAAATATACTCGCCATATTACCACACGCAAAATATCAATTTTTTTTTTTTTTTATTAGTTTTGATAGTTTCTGTATAGAAAGTAAATATTTTTAAAACTCATACATTATATTCTTGCAACCTCTCGTTTAGGAATCATTTCTTTTTAAAATATTAAACACTGAATATCTTTTAGATTTTAACATGATATACTACTTTAATTGGTACGTACAAAAAAAATCGTTTCTTTTCCCTTAAATTTTTATTCTCTAAGTTAAAATACCTTATCCCGTTTAGCAATGTAAGAAATCTTTTGAAGTTTGCTGATCGAGAAAAAAATGTATTTATTCACTTAATTTATTTTATCTCTCGCTCTCAAAAACGGATTTATTTTGCTTTAAAAAAACTTAGAATTCAAAATAAAAAGCAACAATCAGATTCAGAGGCTTTTAACGGTTTAATTTTAGCGAATAGGTAATATTTCCTCTTCATGTTTGATTGATTGCAAGCTTTAAAAATATTTCTCTTCTATTTTTGAAGGCTTTGTAATATACATTTCTTTAGAGTCTAGAATTTAAAGATGGAAAGTTAAATAAATATAAAATCACAAAATACATAGCGTAGCTAAACCGTAAATTTCACAGAAATACTACAATAAAAGCTCAAATAGACCAGTGTTGAAAAGTTTAATAAATCTATAGTTTTATTATTAGATATTTTACTCATAGTAGAATAATTTTAATTCCAACTGTATACTTAATTAAGTATAAATTGTAGGTAAAAGGTCCATCCACAAAGGTAAAGATGTTATATTCTCAACTCTGTGTATTCACATGTAATTTATTTAAGTTAGTTTCTGTGTTGATTTTAAACATAAAATGGCTGAAATTTTATGATCTGTATCCATTCTAACTATTCGTCTTTCATTATTCTTGCAGGAAAAGTAGTAGTAGCTTAAGACATAATTTTCCTCTGAAATCAAAGATTTTAAAGCAGAATCCTTAACGGGGGATTTCTTAACTGTGTATGATCTTCATGAGACCTATTCTTGAGTGCAGACTATTCGTGTTGTTAGGTATTTTGATATATGACATCATCTATCCTCTGCTCAGGCTGTTAAGTCCATAGAATCATTATCTTGAGGTCATATAAATTACATTACCTAATCATTTATTGCAATGGCTTTAGACATGTACAGTAATAGTGTAATATGTACTGTCATACACACACTCTTAGGGTATCCGAAAACATTCGGAACCATGATATTAAAAAAGGCGCATAAATGAATAATTTTCATGATATTTAGTGTCACTCAGATTAGAATACATGTATATTATTGTTTTAAGGACATTTTGGCAAAAAAAATATTTAAATACAATTTTTCGGCAAAAAATTAACTTAAAATAACCTTTTTTCAAAATGTTCTCCTTTTGTGAAAAATGCTTCTATTATAGTAATATTTTGCCTATATAAAGTTTAGACCACTGTACAGAGGCTGAACTACGAGTTTTGAAAAATTCACATTATTTTCAGAGTTAAAACTATTTTAAATAATTATCGGCGTTTTTTTTTAAATTTTCTTCCCGCTACTGTCGTAAAACATGGATAAACTCACTTCTAAGTTATATATTTCAAAAATTCTATTTGAGCCTCTGTACAGAGTTCTGAGCTATATGCAGTTAAAATATTATTGTAATACAAGCCTTTTTCACAAAAGGAGAATATTTTGAAAATAGGTCATTCTGTGTTCATTTATTTTTCAAAGTATTGTACTTAAATAATTTTTTTTATTGTAGTACTACTCTATAAACAATTTTACATACATTTTCTAGTCTAAGTGACACTAAATATCCTAAATATTAACCTTTTATACGCTTTTTCAAAATCACGGTTCCTAACGTAGTCGGATACCTTAATTTTCACGATTTAATATTATATAAAATTTAAATTTATCTCAGTCAATTTGAATAAAATTTAAACTAAGAGTAGTAAAGCTATGTGCGCTTTACGATTGCTTGATGATATCGTGAGCAGCTTCAAGCATGTACGTGTACAGTAATTCGTATCTTTTTAAAATGTAGACTAAAACACATCTATTTAAAACAGTGTTTCCCAAACTGTGAGACACGCCTTCCTAGGGGGCGTGGTAATCCAACCAGGGGGCATAAGCATATCGAAAAGTCGAAAATAAAATATTTAAAAGTTATTAATTGATTGAATGGAATCAAAACAAAATACATTCTAAGGTGATAAAAAATACCCATTTACATTGATATAATATAGATGCACTGCATACATGCATAATCAGTACGGCATAATGTATTTGAAAAATAATTTAACAATATTAAGTTAAGAACAAGTTGATGCAAGAATAAATGCAACTGGTCCCATGGGCTTGTATAAAATTATATGAAAAATCTAGTACTTATATTGATAATTTATGCAGTTTATAGTTAAAATAGTATTGTAGCTTTAGCACCAAAGTGCGTTAGTATTGAATTCAATACATTGTATTTTGTATGGAGGGTGGGGGCGTCATGAAACTTATGATTGAAATTTGGGTTGCAAACATTGAAAGTTTAAGAAGTACTGATTTAAACGTAAATAATCCTTATTTAGCAGTTATGGGTATATGTCTAACATGAACATGACTTGTAGATAAAATGTTGATTTCATTTGCCGTTACATAACTGATATTTCAATGGAAGCTTCAATTATGCTGAAAAGCTCCTAGTTTCAAAAAAGGAATAATTTTGTGCACTTACAAGGGGAGGGTACGAATTAGGAAATTCATCTTTGAACGAAAATTGGTGTAATAGTAGTACTCCTTTAGGGTATTGAACCCTAAATGTAATTCCACCGAATGGCCAGTCAATTCGGAGAAAATAGCCTTCGAAATTCACTCTTAGTTTTCATACAGTTAAACTTTAATTTCCTCTAGCAACTCAGAAGCGTGGTAGGTAGAACACCTGTTTTATATATGCATGCGGAAGGGGTTCGAATCACGCGATTAACTTTTTTTTCCAATTCATTTTATTATTTTTGAAAATTAAATAAATTTATTTATGAAAGGTTTATTAAATATTGAATGGTAATTTGTGCAATTATTTGTATTTTATAAAGTAAAAGAAATACTGTAGTTATATAAATATTTATATTATACTTTATTATGAAATATATTATAATAAATATTAAATGATATTTTATATAAAAATTAGATTAAATTAGTTTTTAAATGTGAAATACAATGTATTATAAATAAAATATTTTATAAATTATAAACTATTCTACAAAATATATTATTATTATGATTAACTTAATTAGTTTATAATTATATAAAATATTTAGTTTAATTATAAAAAATTTAAAAAATAATATATAAAAAGACATTATTTTTATTATATTAATTATAAAATAATTAATTTAATAATAATAATAATAATAATATGTTTTCTAGATTATTTTATATTATACACAATATTTAATTTATAATATATTGCATTTCCCATTATAAAACTATTTGTAACAAATTTTTATATAAATAAAATTTAATATTTATTATAATATATTTTATTATAAATATTACTTATTAATATAAAAATATGCTTGTAAAACACAATATAAATATTTATATAATGACAGTAATTCTTTACTTTATAAAAAAATAAAATAATTACATAAAATTTTATTTAATAAACCTTTCATAAATAAATTTATGAAATTTTAAAAAATAAATAAATGAATTGAAAAAAAAGTTAATTGCTCAATTCGAACCCTGTCCGCAAACACATAAATCAGGTGTTCTACCAATCATGCTACTGAGTCGCTAGATGAATTAAAGTTTAATTGCATAAAAGCTAAGCATGCATTTCGAAGGCTATTTTCTCCGAATTGACTGGTCATTCAGTGGAATTACATTGAGGGTTGAACACCCTAAAGGAGTACTACTGTTACACCAAGTCTCACCTCAAAGGGAACTTCCATGGTAGTGCCCTCTCCTTGCTAAATTGTTTGTGAATATATGTTCGATAGACACATAATGCACTCTGTCACGAAACATATATATATGTATTCTGGTACTTCTTCACTTTTATTTTATTATAATATATATAAATATAAATATATATATATATATATATATATATACATATTTGTATACAAACGAGTATATATGCCACCAGAAGGAAACGAGCTACTATCTAGAAGCTTAACATGTACGTAGTGAATGAGAAGATAAACAAAGGATTCCATATTCAGAAGAAGAAATGGTTTTATAATGAATGTATGGCATAAAAAAGTTCAAAATTGGTCGGAAATAATTCTACCAGTGAGAGACCGCTTTACAAACCGAAATATGGAGTGGCATCAAATCACTAAAGTCACCTCTGACCTCCTGCAGAAGATCACGTCATAATCTTTGCAAGTGCCGATCTTTACACGACTTTAATTAAATATGACTAAAAATCTCTTTTTTTAAAAAAAATTCAAACTATGTTTTTGCATAATACTGATAGCATTTGTTACAACTACGTATTATTCACCATAATTTGTACGTTATATTTTCACAAAACTTTTAAACACGAAACATTTGCACACATAATAATAACAATACAAACCTAAGCTCAAAATCATCAATTTTGTAAATAATATCCAATTTTTTCCTCAGTTTTAAATCGGGTGAATAGTAAATTTTTGTTGCGTGTTTAATACGCTTTATTTTATTGTAGCACTTTAATATATTTAATGTAATGTAATTTGGTACGTCATGGAAATATACAGTTCTATCTGCAGTCTTTGTATTAAGAAAACGTGTGTTCCTTCTCTCTTAAGTCTGATTGTATTTATTATTATCTGAAAACAGGATTTTAGATTTATCATTTTCATTCGTATTCTATAAATCCAAAAAATATCTCATATATCTATAACATTAAAGTTCTCATAGCAACTTTAGTACGTTTTGGCCATTGAATTTTCTCAACAGGAAAACGTTAATGGAAACAATGTTAAAAACTTTGAAGTTCGATAAATATGTAAAAATAATTTTTGGATTTAAAATCAACCTTAATTAAGTAGCTATCTCTAAAAATTCAAAGCATAAGCAAAAGGAGACGATTTTAGTAATGAAAATATATTTTTCACACTAATTTCTTATCTTTATTAATATAATAAAGAAAATCTCATTAGGTATTTTAATATCCTTTACATTTCTTAATTTCATTATAATTTGATTATGATCTAGTTCCTAAATTCATTTACTGCGAGCAGCTTCTAACTAGATGGATATTGAAAGCGTTTAATTCAGGCGGATGCTCCGACATTAATAGTATGATCAAGATTTAATGACATAATCAAATTATGTAAAAAGATGGAACAATTTCACACCAGGACTGTTCTATCTCAAAGCTCTAGATTGACAAAATGAATCCATGTGACAAATAATTTAAGCTCCAATGAATAAAGAGATAATTAACATCTAACTGCTTGTCTCTCAAAGATTAGTTGTTTCATATTAACATAGATATCACGTCTAATTTTACTATGCACCTGGGAGCGTTAATGACATTAGATGTGAGGGACTTGTGTACACTTGCTATGTTGTCACTTCAAAGGTTTCATCGATATATTTTAAAATACATTGGTGTGCAAAAATTAAGGACGAAGTCGAAAAGTTAGCATATCGGCTGAACGAAGAGGCAGAGCGGACAGAACGACCAATCAGGAGATTAAGTAAGGTGATGTATGGTAGCACATGCGCAGATATGCAGGTAGACGTAATGGGGGAGTGTCTGAGTAGTATAAAGCTTGTTGTCGGTGTAAGATCAGTATTTCTGGCAAAGAGATTGCACGCCGTATAGCAGTTAAAATCACACCGAGTTGCTGCCTCAGCGAGAAGTGGCGAATAATCAATCTATTAGACGACATCTGGATGCTTTTACCCGAGGTCGAATCATTGGGAAGTTGGAGGAAAGCCGCAGTGTGACAAGTGTGGCTGCAGAGTTCAGAATTGCTCACAGCATCGTTTCACGACTTTGGAGACAATTTCAAACTACAGGAACAGCTATCCGGGGGTTCAGTAGTGGTCGTCCACGAGGAACCACACCCGCAGATGACCGGTACATTGTCTTACAGGCCAGAAGAAACAGGCGGCAGACAGCGGGAGAAATCGCTAGACACACGACACAGGCGACTGGACGACCGATATCGCGTTTTAACGTGGCCTGAAGACTGCACGGTGGTGGTCTGTTTGCACGACGCCCTGTACGGTGTGTACCTTTAACGCCTGCCCATCGGAGAAGGCGTTCTCTGTTGGTGCCGGGAACACCGGAATTGGAGAGACAAAATGGGGACGAGTACTCTTTACAGATGAGAGCAGATTCAGTTTGAGTAGCGATTCTCATCGCATACTCCTCCGGAGAGAGCGGGGAAGCCGCAATCATCCCTCGAACATCATTGAAAAGGACCGGTATGGAGGTCGCGGTGCTCTCGCGGAGGCATCGTGCTTGGTAGTCGTACAGACCTTCACATCTTCGACGCAGGTTCAGTCAACGGGACCCGTTTTTGTAACGAGATTCTTCTTCCATATGTGCGTCTTTTTAGAGGCGCTATGGGTCTGCAGTTCCTTTTCATGGACAATGCACCATGTCATCGCACAGTAACTGCCGAACAGCTCTTAGAGAGTGAGGATATTGAACGTATGGATTGGCCGGCACGATCTCCGGATCTCAATCCCATCGAGCATGTATGGGAATTTCTAGGCAGACGCTTG
Source organism: Trichonephila clavipes (assembly GCA_019973935.1). Lineage (NCBI taxonomy): Eukaryota > Metazoa > Arthropoda > Arachnida > Araneae > Nephilidae > Trichonephila > Trichonephila clavipes. The sequence goes on from BMAU01018426.1 coordinate 1,805,955, forward strand.
GCAGCTCGTACCTTACCACCAGTAACGATTCGGGAGCTTCGATTGGCGCTGCAAGACGAAGGGGCAGCAATGCCTCAACAACTCATTGACACCCTCATTCTCAGCATGGGTAGACGCTGTGAAACCTGCCTAGCAGTCAGGGGAGATCATATCCCCTACTAAAGACCGGATGTTTCTTGCTGGATACCCATCACAGGGATGTTTCGGCCTTCAGTCGCATATCGCTCCATGCTACTTTTTCAATCAAGCTTCTTTTTATCCCTCTGATTTCTCTTTTAGTAAGTGTTGCTTACATATTACACATGTCCTTACGTATTGCGGATCTTACGGTATTAAATGTGTTGATTTGGAAAGCTTCTGTACAAAGTTATATTGAAAAGACCGGTTCGTCCTTAATTTTGGCGCACCAGTGTATAACAAGCAATGTATAAAAAAAATAAGTCAATTCCTACTTAGATCAACAAAGAAAAATTTATTTTAGCTACACTTTACTAAATACTTACAATTACTATAAATATGTATATACATATGATAGAATCACAACATTAAGTGGTAATTAATTTTTATTAATTATCCTTAATATATCGTATTGTCATCCAAAACAATCGTGTCTATAAAATTTCAGTTCAACTGAACGCTTTACAACGTAAGAAAAAAACCCTTTTCAAGTTGCGATACACGTCGCCAAAAAGGTCGCTAAATCACCAAGAATGAGGCCACTGTGGCTGTATTTGTAATTCTTTGAATAATGAGTTTTAATCACTTAATTTATATTAATTATAATTGAAAGTTATTGTATTCTCATCCAAAATAATCATGTACATAAAATTTCAGCGTAGTTGAACGTTTTAAAATGTATTTCATTAACGATTGAAATTCCACCAAGAAAAATAAATAAATAAATATATAGAGAGTGTGAGCTATAATAGTAGGAATTGAAAAACAACATTTAAAAAGTTAGTTTTGCATTTAGAGCTTTACATTTTAAATATTTCGATATGCAAGAAATGTGTGCTTTGCTCCCATTTTTGGTAAGTGTACTTACAAATATTCAATATAAAGCAGCTATTGAAATATTCTACAATTACAGATGCCAGAACATGCTCAAAAGAGTAAAATACCAAAATTAGGTCTTTGTAAGTGTCCCATCCATAATAGTGGTTAGCGACGATAAGTGTTCCGAAGTAGGGTCTGGGTTTGAAACCCGGAGGACACGGATGTTTGAAAGAGCATAGTGTCTTTGCGGCTTGAAAGTACTCTAAATAGCCGTACGATCGATAAGTCCACTCGTGAGGTTTGCGAAAGGGAAAGAGAAATGGCAGGCTCCCAGGGTGTTCTCCGTCTATGTTTGGATGAAATCTAGTTAAATCATACTGTCACCTGTATGGTGTGCTCAAAGCTACGGCCAACGACTGGAGTACATATAGAAATCCGATCTGTCTCAGTCCCTGGCAACTTTGGAAGGACACGACAAAATAAATAACAAGACTCTTTGTTTATGTGACGTATCTTTAAAAATTTCAAATAAAACTTAGACTTTTTGTGATCTTAATAAAAGAGATGTTTTTTCATCATTCTGTAGAAATACAAAAATAAATTTTAGTTTAAAAGAATTTTTTTTTTGTTTAATTGAAGTTGAACATAATTTTTGTGACCTCATAATACATGCTTATGTTAAGGGTCCATTTTTTTTTAAAAAAAGTATATCTTCAATATGTATATATTGCACACATATATGAAACAATACATAAAATATAGTGAACGTATATTTTTACTACACTATTAAGATAATTTCATTAAAAAAATTATAAAACTTTGTAATTTTGGAAATTTATATTTTACCCCTCTTTTATATGCAGGAAACTATTGTTTGAAGAACTATGTAGTACTTAGACTAAAAAAATAGGTTCTATATACGCATATCTATCCTGTATGGAAGTATAATTTATACATTATTTTAAATTATATTTTTCACACACACATATTTTAACGTTATTTTATCAACGAACATATCAGTGTTATACATTTTTAGTTTCTGAAAAACATGCACTATTTTTATCTTCCAGCGTTTTTTTGAAAACTCCGTTTTTGTCATCGATCACGGTGTTATATATTTTCCGGTAATTTCCAGAACCATCCACATGGTCACCAAAATCGAAAGAAACAATATTTACTCATGGGCAATTGTATGTGACTCTGACAAGTTCCGGAAGCAAAGATGGTATAAAATTCAGTGCAATTTAGAGGAAAATGATATTAAGAACATTGTATTTGAAGAGGCACTAAATTGAAGTACAAAAGATGCTGAGATAAATACTTGACATTTATTTTTTTCTGCTTACTACATATTGTTACAAAATGGAGCTACCTAATACATGTAAATTAGTTTTACAGTTTGAGCAATGAGTATGAACAGTTGTATAATTTGTACTAGTGGGGTGGGGGTCGTCGTTAAGCGGACAGGAGGAATCCCCACCCATAGCAAGTTATAAATTATTAGTTACATTTTTTATTTACTAATGAAAATACAGTTTTTGTTCGAAAAAGTTTTGTTGAATGTTTCTCTAAAAAAGATCTTAAAAAAAAATATTTAAACCCAGATATAATCTAAACATTTAACTTTAAAGAAAAACAGCATCTGTTTTAAAGGAATAGAAAAAAAAATCTCTTTTTTTATTACATTGGATTTTTTATATTTCCAAAGCAGCTTTTAAACATATAAAGTTGTTTTTATTTATTTCGGCTTATTAAAAAATCTTTGCCTCGAAAAATATCTAAAGAAAAAACCCTTCCCCTTCTTTGTTTTAGACTAAGTGAAAAAAGAGATAATAGATAAGCTTCCGTTTAAAAAATAACTTCATGGAGAGAAATTAAGAAGAAAAATTAGTCTTTGCTTTCCATCCATTTTTTGGGGGGTTTTCGAATCAAATTTTAAAACAACTTTTAAGTTTTATTTGTCGATTAGTCCTCAAGATAAATCATTCCACTTAATACGTAAGTGCTCTAAAATATATAAAAATTACAAAAACAAACATTAAAGTTTTTTAAGTTGTTTTCTTTAAGCTCTAATATATCCTTGGTATAAAATAGTATTTGAATAGAAAATAATATTGCAAATCTGCAATTTAGATTTACATATTTGAATTCAATTCATCTATAAATACATTTGTTGAATACATATTTATTTCAATGCGTAATTTTAATAATACAACCACATCTTAAGATATTTAAGGCGGAATGAGTTATTTTTAAATCTTAAATCCAGGTGTTTATGATTATATATAGAGTGAAATACGTTTAATGCAAAACGCTTGAGACGAAATACCGGTTAACGCGAAATAATTCAACCGTACCGAAAAACTTTACCCTACAGCAGTGCTTCTCAAACTTTCAATACTGGCACCACCCTTTTCGATCACAATTTTTATCGCAACCCACCCCCTTATACATTAATAATGTACTGAATGCAATAATAATGCACTTTCACACTAAAGCTACAATAGGCAATCTTAATTATAAACCATACAAATTACTAACATAAGTATTAAATTTTGTATACTACTTTTAAGCAATAAATAAATAAAATAATAGGATAATTGCTATGTTATTTTTCCTTTCTCTAATTTTAAAATTGAACATATTGCAAAATGCGGTGGCTGCTTAAAAGACAAAATATGGATATCTGCTAAATATAGAAAAATAAATCAGAGGGTCAAATTCTAGTCATAAGCATTCCTTATAAAAACTCTGCTTTGCAAGACAAACCCATGGAAGTCGTTAATACTTATTATTAAACTTGTTCTTAATTTAATATTAATTAATTAGTTATAAACTACAGCATTGTGCAGCACTGATACATTAAAAGTATACCGGCTGAAGTACCCACTCTTTGCACGAGTTCATTTATAAGAAAATAAGACATTATTAATAAAATAACTGAATTGTAAGGAGAGCAAAGCCAGGTGCTCGACAATGTTTACAAAAATGTAAAATGATTTTTTTTAAATGATTGCTCAAATTATAATTAATTTTAAGCGAACTGTAATTTTAAGCCTCACAGAATTAGCATTTAGAATTGATGTTGAATAATGAACAATAAAAAATATTCTAATAAAGAATAATTGTATTTTTTTTAATATTTAAAGCGAAAAGACTTCAACATGTTCCTGGAGCAAGCGTGCACTCGATACTAATGGTCGAGCAGGGTTATTGAGTCACCCCAATCCTTTTTTTTATAATTATCTTTATAGTACACAATGAAAATCGTAATTCCAGTGACTAATTTAATTAAGAGAAAATATACTCACCTATATTCAGGAACACAGAAAATATTTCGGAAATAAAGTTTTCACACCGGGAACTCAGTCAAAACAAGTACCTTAAGATTGTAAAAAATGTTGGTCACTCCTAAAAAAAAGATATATGTGACAAATATATTTTAGTTTAACGTTAAAACTTTCCAAAAAGAGGATAGTGTCATTGCCATTGGTATCAATTAATCAGTTTTGCCAGAATTACCGATTTCGTGCACTCTGTGCTCGGTGTGACCGCTCCTGGATTAAAAGTGTATTTATTACAGTATGGATGTTCTAAAAAATATGTAAAACGTTTTTCATTATGCGTTATATGTTTGGGAATACTCATAAAAATAAATTTTGGCTTAGTAATCCTTCAAAGTGCTCTCTGTGCATTTTCAAAAATCATAAAATTATTTCACAAGGAAAAAAGTATAGCAGAAGTAGTTTATTTACAACTTCCCTAAATGAAAAAACAAATACGTAAAAGCAGGGACGTAACTAACCGTACAAGTAAGTTCGAAGGTCAAACCGCAGCAAATACATTCTGCTGCCTACAACGGATGGCAATAATATATAACAGTGATTAATTTTTTATCTTCCTAAAACTTTTTTTGATTATGGGTTTGGTTTTTGTTTTTTTCTCTAAAAGAGTAGCATTTTCTGTTTGAAAAGAAAACGTAATAAAAAATCTCTCATCATGGGATTACGGCAAGGGAAATAAAAAGGTTTTTAACTGGTTATAGTATCAAAGATAGCTAAAAAATGAGTTTTTGAAGTAGAAGCTTTTATTTTTGATGATGAATTATCGCAGATGATATACATAAATTATATAAGTTTAAATGTGTATTTTTTATTATGTCAAAAAGTATTTTGTTTTACTTCATTCAAGTAAATAATTTTTTTTTAATATTTTATTTTCGATATGCTCGCGCCCCCTTGTAGGTTTAACGCGCCCATCCCAATGGGGCACGCTCCACAGTTTGAGAAACACTGTCATATGACACTAAAAATGCAACACGAAGAAAGAGTTTCTCAAAGTGAAGTAACTTCTTAAACTTCAAGAGATTCCTGTGCATGCTACCAAAATGTGGCACAGTGACATGCAGATCCTCCAATCCTTGGTAGCTGACGTAGCTCTGGCTGTACCAGACCTTCCTTAAACTTGTCACAGTTTCTCCTCTCAACCCTGTTTGCCATAAACAGTAAACCATGGATGATTCAGGGTGGGTTTGATTTAAGTTTTAACGTATGTACTAAACTTCCCTCCTTAGTTCAATCACAATAAAATCAGCTTTCTGATAGAACTGTCGCAGTTGACGACCACTTGGCATTATCAGTTATTATATGTGTCAGCTGAGAAAAAAAGAATTCCACAATCCTTGCAAGGAATAACGAATTGGATATATTTTATGTTTTCCCCTTATATCCATATCACTATCTACTTCCTTGACTTCGTCTAATCCATTTCTTTTATTGTTTCGCTTAAAAGTATGATCAATTTGTTAAAAGAGTTTCATCATTCTAACTACATGCATTGAATCTAACTACATGCATAATTAAGTAACTAATACTTAGAGTTATTCCAAACTAATTAAAACAAGTAAAACTTCTATGGACTTAGAACAAAACTATGCCTCGCCCTTTCCACTGCGTCTTTCAAGACGCTTGGCTGGCTGATGCATTTCTTTTTATACAAGCAAATTGTTTTCTTAAATTGATGATACCATCAAAGAATGTTCTTGTTGGTTGTTGCTTCTCATTCGTAGCGATTTCTAACTGCACGTTACACCGAAATAACTGAAGAAACCTGTGCCTACTCCAGTGGTTCTCAAACTTTCACTACTGGAGACCCAATTTTCAATCATAATTTTTATCGCCCCCTAAGAATCTTTTATTTTTGATGATCACCAGATGATAAAAATAAATTGCAGCAGTGTAAATGTGTATTTTTTTATTATGTCAGAAGAAAGCATTTTGTTTTACTTCATTCCCAAAATTTATTTTTTTAAACCTTTTATTTTCAATATGCTCGCGCCTCCCTTGCAGGGTTAGAGCCCCCCCCCAGGAGGGCTCGCCCCACAGTTTGAGAAACACTGGCCTACTCTAATACGCCAAAAACCGCTTCTCTGTCATTGTTGACATGTTTGTATTCCAATCACAGCGATCTTGAATATTTTGCTGATCATTCGTGGGATAAAAGCTTGGTATATTTTTCTTTATATTCATGTATAACTTAATGTAATATATGCAGTAGTTTCGAAAGTATGATTCTTTTTTAAAATTGGGGGTACATCATTTGTACTTACCCTATATAATGATGATGGTATAGACTCACAAACTGTTGGGTGTGTTAACCTTTCCTTTTACTCTAATACAGGGGTGTCCAACCCAAATGACCTTGAGGGCCACTTCGGAAAAACATTATAATCTTGCGAGCCGCACATAAAAATACGTACATTATATCAGATTTGGAAACAAAGAAACATTCATTGAAGTGAAAATTTAAAACAAAATCAATTATTATTATTGTTTTCATTATTTTTCATGCATACGGCATAGTTAATATAATAATAGTTTATATAATATAATAATAAAATGATCAAATAATGTTTAAAATATTACAGTTGCCATTTTCTTGAAAATTACGGAGTTCCTTTTGAATTGATCTTTCGTTACTCATTGTTGAAATTTGATTGTGCTGTCATTCTCAAACTATAAAGTATACATTGTTTTTTATCTTAACCGTCCTGAATAATTTTTTTAAACTTTAAAAAGCATCTCTGACTGCCTCTTGCTTTTTGGGCACTCTAAACAGAAAAAGGAGTAGGAGAAATGAATTTCACACACAGAGAGAATCATGTACCATCCATAGTAAATGATATGCATAATGCAATTCGGAATTTATTAAAAAGTAATTTATTATAGTAAAATCAAACGTAACTGTTTGATCATATATTTCCACTGTTTTATTGAGTTACTTTCTTTTTTCAGGCTTTTTAGAAAGTTTTTCGCACTTTAGTTTAATTCGGATTTATCCAAGTGGGGCTTTCAGTTAAGTTCACGTGAATCTCCACAACGTGATTTCACGTGAAATAATGGCGTTCTAAGCATGGTGATATATATAGAATAGAAAGTTATATTTTTAATTAAAACATCAATTTTCCTTATATATAGTTAAAGTATAAATCATATGACTCACAGCTACTTATGTTACTAAAAATGTTCCTAAAAATAAATCTTGTTCTAATTTTTTTTGAAAAAAAGTAAACATGATTTTAATAAATTTATATTAAAAAATTTATTAAGTAAATTAAATTTCATAGAAGGCTTTTAATTTGCATAACTAATGAAAAAATACACACACGTACACACACATATATATATTATACCGGGTGCTTATAATACTCTCACTTTTAACACTGGGACGTCCATCGATGTCGAATGGCACTGACCTGTCCGTACTTTTGAAGATAATTTGAAAATTTTTTGCGACTTTTAACCATTTTCTTTACTGATTACACAAAAAATGTTTTATGGTTCTAGGTTATAATTCGGAGAGATTTTACAACTAAATATACCCAGAACGTCTACTCGTGTAGATCGAATACAAGACAACTTATCATTATAAATAAATGTCGTTCAGCAAAATATAGTTCCCTTAGGTCCTACTAGTAAAAGGTGCTTTCGGAAGTAATATCGCACATTTACTTGACTTTGAATGCGTTGTTATTGGGTTCACAGCCGAAATGACTCTGTTATATAAAAATCTTTGTGTCGCAGTGTTTCGTTGCATAGCATTTGCTTATCTACTTATAAAAAGAAAATCATTCGATTTCAAACCTTATGCAAAACAGACACCCTGAAACGATGACTAGTAGAAAAGGTCTAAGCCCTGGTGAAATGGCTTATTTCCTACGAGAGCCTTTTGAATCGAATGGTAATTAGCTGTCTTATTCTAACTTAAATTCCGATGAAAACATAAGATTGAGTGAAAGTGACTGCGAATAATCAGAAGAAAGAGTAGATGTAATTGATAATATCCCTGTAAATCTTGATACTCCTATTAGGGGAATCGAAAAGTAATGTCGTTTTGCGTAATAATGCTACTTTTTGTATCGTTTATGAGTTAATTGCATGTAGTTAAAGGTCATGCCAGAGGCATTTTCAATGTTAAAGTGACTTGTTTAGTTGTGAAACCTAAACCTTAAATTTTCTTTCCCCGTTTTCAGCTTAATACCAGAAGATATTGATATCTCCATTGCATGCTTTTGGAGTTTCACAAGAGTAGTAATGCAACAGTTTCTACCAAAATCCTTATCGATATTTACCCAAGTGCCTTAGATGTTCGTAAATGCCAAAGGTGGTTTTCAATGTTCAGATCCGATAATTTCCTAGGTCTTTTCTGGAGGCTCCGCATCGATCAAGAACTTTAGACAAAGACGTTGTAGTAAAGGCACGAGGTGAAAGACATTCCGTGTCAGACAATCCAGGAACTGTCAACTGCTCTTAACCAACCTTGGTCAACCATCCAAGAACATTTGCAACAGATTGGTAAAACAAACAGAGCAGGTGTTTGGGTTCCGTATAATATGTCTGAAGAAAACAAAGCTAACCGTTCTACGACATGCACAACTTATTGCTTCAAGGTACAATACAGGGCCGTTTTGATCATGATCGCTGCTGTGGCAGATGAAAAATGGGTCTGTATGATAATCAAAACGCAAAACACAGTGGCTCTCTCCGAAGAACCGCCACGAAGGACTACTAGGCCAAAGGGTTTACATCCAAAGGCGCTTTTGTGTGTTTGGTGGGGTATTCGATGCAATCGCCCATTTTGAAGTGTAAACCCGGGAACTGTTTAATGCAGACCTATATTGTGAACAATTAGATCGACTAAATCAATCATTATTTGAAAAATATCCAGCGATTATATCAATAGAAAAAGCGTTATTTTGAAAAACGATAATGCAAGACCACACTGCGCAAGAAAAACGCTGGGAAGAATTAATGGATTGGGGTGGGAGGTATTACCTCACCCACCATATTCGCCTGACATTGCATAAGCGGGTTCCATTTATTCCGTCCAATGCAACACTTCTTAACAAACAAAAACATTCAAAATTTGGATGATTTGAAAAATGCCATCTCGAATATTTTTAGTGAAAACCAATTATTTTTTCGATCCAGCGTTGGAAATTTGCACACAAGATGGCAATAGGTTGTTGCCAACTTGAGGGTGATTACATCATTGACTAAAGAGCTTGTTGGAAATTGTTATTCGAATTTACTGTGAAAACGACATAATTTTTCCGTTCCCCTAATATATGCCATTAGGGATGGTACAGAATGGATTGCCGTATAACCCTTTATGTACCTACGGTACTTATAAGTACCAATCACTTTAAAAATAATACAGAATAACCATTTTTACGAAAATTCTTTGAAATCCAATTTTCCAAGATATATGGCAGCATGGATTCTATTAGGATTATTTTAGTGGGGAAGGCGAATCGTTTTATAGCAGAAATTGCGTTTACAGCTGACGGCGTTTTCAGAGGATTTAAATATTATCATTTTATTCAAGAAATAGTTAATAAACAAGGGTAAGTGTCTTATTTGTTAATGAAGCAAAGCCGATTTGACAATTTATTGAAGTGGCGCAGTGTATATAATTGAGCCAAAGCTCTAACAGATTAAATTTCTCAAAGTCGAGTGTTTTGTTTATGCGTATCCCTTAATTTTCAATGTAGAAATCCCCAAAAAATATTGCATCAAAAAAAAA